>CABHPQ010160996.1:26003-63020 GCA_902168405.1 Peromyscus aztecus | reverse complement strand
GCATTTCCTCCTGCTCATCGGCATGGCAGTGGGACATAGCTGACATTAGCTTTAAATGTATATCCTAAACTTTGATTTCAACAAGATGAAACAAGAACTAGTCCGGTCTAAGGGAACATCGTGCACTTCCAAGCTAACAAAGCATTTGCTTTGAAAACGGGAATTTTTACTAGCAAAAAGAGATTCTTAAAATATCATGAACTCAGTTGCTTGGTTTTGTGTAAATCAGACTAGCCAAGACACTTAAAGTTAGGTAGGTTGAATTACACACTAGGAGTACTTGAATTCTACTTTTCATTGTAACATTTTTCTTATTTTTAATTGTGTATAGGTGTGTGTGTGTGTGTCTACATGTGGGTGTGTGCACATAAGGGCAGGTGTCAGCCTAGGCCGCAGGTGTCAGATTCCCTGGATCTGTGGGTGCTGGGTCCTCCAGAAGAGAAAGCAAGTGCTCTTAACTGCTGAGCCATCTCTTCAATCCCCTTCTCCTTTCTGAGACAGGACCTCTTTGTGTAGTTCTGGCCGACCTGGAACTTGCTATGTAGATCAGGCTGGCCTCGAACTCACAGTGATGTGCCTGCCTCTGCCTCTCAGTGCTGGGGTTAAAGGCAAATGTGCCATCACACCCAGCCTTTTACTCAGAGGAACACACACAGTGTGGAAATTTTTTCTATTAGACCAAAGAATTCTGGGGGAATAGGGCCCTTTTTAGTTTTTTTTTTTTTTTTAATCAACCCGACATCATCTGGGTCATCTGGGAAGAGGGAACTTCAATTGAGAAAAGACCTCTATCAGACTTTTCTGTGGTCAAGTCCATGAGGCATTTTCTGGATTAATGGTGATTGATGTGGGAGGGCCCAGCCCATTGTGGGCAGTGCTGCCCTTGGACAGGTGGTCCTGGGATGTCTAAACAGCAAGTTCAGGGACCCACGGGGAGCAAGCCAATGGGCAGCATTCCTCCATGGTCTCTGCTTCAGTTCCTGCCCTGACTTCCTGTCCTGATGGGTTATAAACTGTAAGCTGAAATAAAACTCTTTTCTCCCCAAATTGTTTTTGGTCAATAACTAATTAAATAAGTAAATAAAAAGCATGTTCCTGTGTATGCTTGATTTAACATTAAAAAGTACATATATTTCAGAGTTACATGAAGTTACGTATGCCAGTGGCAAGTTTCTTTGATTTTTTTTTCAAACTAATAATATTGGTTAAGTACACATAAGAAAAAAAAAGAAAGAAAGAGACGTGAAATAATCAGTACACCACTGCCCAGAAGTAATTACTTTTGGCATATTGCATAGGTTTGCTATAAGCATAATATGTGAAAAATTTACTTTTTAATGTAATAAAATATCATGGATACCTTATAGTGCTGTTAACAGGATATATAATTTTAACTTCTGTTTAAGAATGATACAAGGAAAAAAAAAAAGAGTGATACAAGGCTGGCAAAGTGGCTCATTAGGAGGAGGCACCTGCCAGCCTTATCTGAATTTGATCGGGTCTCAGGTACTGGGAGGAGCGACTCCTGGAAGCTGTCATGTCATGGCACGGACATATTCACATAGATATGCACCATAAATATAAACAAAGGTTTTTAGGGGTTGGGGATTTAGCTCAGTGGTAGAGTGCTTGCCTAGCAAGCACAAGGCCCTGAGTTCGGTCCTCAGCTCTGGAAAAAACAAACAAACAAAAAAACAAACAAAGGTTTTATAGAGCGATACTTAATGGTGCTCCTATTGGTTACTTATTTAATAAGATTTTTTTCCTGTTTGAGAATTTCTTACATTTGTGTAATGTATTTTGATCAGATTCACCTCCCATTCCCTTCCTTACTCTCGCTATCCCTTTTTCCTCCTAACCTCATGTACTTGTGTTTTAACCCCACTGAGGCCACTTAAGTGCCGCCAGGATGTGTATGGTTGTGGGGCCATCTACTGGAGCATGGCTAACCTCTCGGGGGCGGGATCCTTGAAGAAAACTGACTCGCCCTCTGCCAGGAGCCTCTCTTCAGCTATGATTTTTGTCTGGCTTAAAACAAAAATTCTTAACCACATAATTTTAAACTCAGGAGCATTCTGGCAGTATTATAAACTGAATTCTTACTAAAATCTTTCTTCATAAGTGTGTGGTGTGAGATAGCCTTGAAAATGGGTCCAGCCTTGTAACTTTAGAGATAACTGGAAATGATTCAAACAAGTCTTATTTTATGGCAAATTCTGTTCTCTAGCTCTCTAGTGTTTAGAGAAATAGAAATGTTTTGTGTGTGTGTGTGTGTGTGTCTGTCTGTCTGTCTACACATATATGTGTATACGTATATGTATAGTTATTTTAACAGCATTGAAGGGATTTGATTTATTAATTCCTGGGATCCTAACTCTAAATTGGTTTACTGTCTAATTATCAGGAATAATAATCTATGAAATTAAAACTTCATCATACAGACAGAGATGCCATCTTTTTCTTACTATTATACAATAGTATTTTTATTTTTTGTTTTTGAGGGGAAGTGGAGGGAACAGGCTCTTACATAGCCCAAGCTGTCCTCAAACTTTCTGTTTCTACCTCCAGAGTGATAGGCTTATGGACATATGCAGCCATACCAGTTTTTGTGGTGCTGGGAACCCCCTCCCCAGTTTCATGGATGATAGACAAGCAGTTTACCGACTGAGGTCCATCTCCAGCACATACTAGAGTTTTAAACAACAGTTCCAAATTCTGGAGTGCAGAATTGGGCTATTAGATAGTGCTGTACAGGCTTGATGGTATAAGCAGAGGCCTCTTTCTCACAGTCCTGAGGTGCGAGTGACCTGGATCTAATGCTGGGAGATTAGAGGCTTTGAGGTTCCCCTCTTGCCTTGCAGACACCACCATCTCACTGCGTGCACCTCAGCCTTTCCTGGGTTCGTGCCTGCAGAGACAGCTTGCATCTGTTGTCCATGCAGTGACTCTGATCCATCATTGGGTCCCCATTTCATGACCATATCCAAGCAGAAGCACTTGGCTCTAACTCAAAACACCATCATATTGGGAACCTGGGACAGTTCTCAGCAAGAAGCAAATGGGTGCTCTGGGGCTAATGGAGAGATGGCTCAGCAGCTGAGAGCACACACTGATCTTCCTGACCACCTGTTGGCTCCTAGTACCGCTCACATCTGCCTAACTCCAGCTCCAAGAGAGTCAGCATTGTCCTCCGGCCTCGGGTGACACTGGCAGTCACGTGCACACACTCACACAGACACACACTCACATGCACACATTAAAATAAATCCTTTAAGAAAGGAGTCCTTGCTTCTTTCTCTCCCTCCCATTTCCTCACCCTTTTCCCGAGATAAATGAGTGCTTCCTGTGCACTCATGGAGACCTCCTTTTTGGTCCTTAGAGAGAGATGCAGATACCCACACATGTGAAGCACATTTTGTCGGAGAATTTCATTCAATGTAATGCATTGCAAATTCCTTTTTTTCTCCATCAGCTCTGCCTTAGCATTCCATGATAACATATGTTGTCCTGCCCCATTGTTCTTCTAACTTTGGCATGTGTGCTGTACTGTAGATACATTTTATTTAACTGTCCGATACTACATGTAGGTCATTTCACATTTCTCCATAGTTCTATAATGGCTGTGTGTGTGTGTGTGTGTGTGTGTGTGTGTGTGTGTGTGTGTAGCTTTGCTTCTTTTTAATTTGTGATAAACCTCATTCTAAAGTGTTCCGTAATTTCATATTGTACGTTTACTGGGTAAGAAAATCTGGATAACATGGAGTGATATTGACATCTTGTACACTCTTGTCGTTTTAGATAAAGTTTGATGCTGGGACTCTTCTTCTTAGTACGCACCGGCTGATTTGGAGAGACCAGAAAAACAATGTAAGAGACCTCAGCTTTTAGCATCTAATTCTGGGTGTTGTTTAATTAGTTGTGTGAATTGGGAGTGTGAATTGGAACCTAGGGCCTTGACTGTGCCGAGTGCATTCTTTCTCACTGAATCACACCCTCAGCTCCCCCATGCAAGGTTTTGTTTGCTTTCTCTTGTTAGTTTTTGTTTTGTTTTGAGACAGGGTTTTACTCTCTAGCCTAGGATGACCTCAAACTCAAAGGGATCTACCTGCCTCTGCCTCCCGAGTGTTGGAATTAAAGGCGTTCACCACTGCTGCTAGGCCAGTTTTGAAATTCTTAGACCTATTATATACCATTCATGTATAATGATTTAGTTAACTAATTTTTTTCACAAGATTTTACTGTGTTGCCTTGCCTAACATTGAACTCTTAGGCTCAAGTGGTCCTTTTAACCCTCCCAAGTAGCTGGGATTATAGACATGTCTACACATGGACTTGTAAAATACTTTAAAATTTATATTTAGTAATAACAAAGTTGCATTAGTATTTTCTCTTAAAATGTATATATACATGTGTGCATATCTACATAGGTAAAGAGGGGATATTATAAAGATGCAGAAAAATCACCCATATAAAATGTATTAATTGGAACTGTTTTGACTTGTTTTATTTTTTTGTTCCTTATGAGAAATATTACATCAAAAATGTTTTCATGTAAGTTCATGTTAATTTGAAACTTGAACAATACAAATGGTGAATGCTTTTACATTGGCTGTAGATCCTGCCATTCATGGTTTACAAAAAGATATTCAAAATTGTTCATAAATGTTGATGGGAAAAAATTACTAACTATAAAAACAAAGGTAGTTACAATTGTGTTATTTTACTTTAAAAGAGTTATTATTGGTTTATTTATTTACGTGTGTGCTCACGTGCATGTATGTGCATGCAGGTGCCTATGGAGGGCAATAGAGGGCGTTCCTTGCAACTAGAGTGATCATTATAGGTGCTGAGAACTGAACCCTGCTCTTCTGCAGGAGCAGCAAATGCTCTCTGCTGCTAAGCCATCTCTGCAGCCCATTTAATTTTATTTTTTGAGACAAGGTCTCACTGTTTAGCTCAGGCTGGTCTTGAATTCCTTATCCTTCTGTCTCAGATTCACAAGTACCGAGATTAGAGATGTATCATCTCCTGGTTTAATTACATTTTATTTATTATTATATTTTGTGTGTACATGAGTATGGGCATACCACCCTGCACATGTGGAGGCCAGCGGATAGCTTGCAGACTTCTCTTCTCTCTTCTACAACGTGAGTCCAGGGGATTGAACTCGGGTTTAGGCTTTGGGGCAGACACCTTTACCCACCGAGCCATCTTACCAGTCCTTTGCCTGCCTTTAAAAATCTCCTTATGTTCTCCCATGCACCAAAATGCCAGCACAGAATTTTGTTTCAATTTTCCTTAAGTTTACTAGGGAGATTGGAAGTGTGGCTGTGATAGAGCCCTTGCCAGGCGCGTGCCTTCCTGGCCCTGGCTCAAGTGAGCAGTTTATTTAAGGAATACAACGTTGATGTTTCTAAGTACCTCATAGGGAGCAGCGTTCTCATGCTGCTGGACTCGATCTTCTGACACGTGCAATAAGCTCTTTTCTCCGTTGGTTTCCTCTTAGGAGTGCTGCATGGCCATTCCTCTGTCCCAGATTGTGTTTATTGAGGAACAGGCGGCTGGAATTGGGAAGAGGTGAGGCCTAACAATCTATTTGTTGTTTGTTTGTTATTGTTTGTTTGTTTTTACAAGACAAGGTTTCTCTGTGTAGCCCTGGCTGTCCTGGATCTCACTCTGTAGACCAGGCTGGCCTCGAACTCACAGAGATCCACCTGTCTCTGCCTCCCAAGTGCTGGGATTAAAGGTGCGCACCACCACTGCCTGGTACTAGGTCAAAAAGTCTTTATTCACAAAAAACATTTCTTATCACACTATTGGTCAGTAGGTTCCTTAAAGTTATTTTTCTACTTTATGTTCATTCTTAAAGTCTTAATAAAATAGTAAGGTTTGCTGTAATATCCTTGATTCATAATAAATGATGTGGCCCTGCTCTTACTATATGTATTTTCACACACATACTTGTCTTTTATGTGTGTGCCTGTTATTCCGTATTTAAACTCAGGAACCCCTCCTCTGAGGGAAAGAACTATTGATATTGATAGCCTATTGATACTGAAAGCTATTGATAACCCTACTCCCTTAGGGTTATCATTCCTTGCGGGTCACTGTTATGGTTCATAGGCGTCAATAGCTGGGTAGGACTATAGGATACTTCCTAGTATGTCACCCTCTGGAACTCTGAAAGCCAGTTCTCAGGGAGGAGACTTTAAAGTCAGAACCATCTTTACCCTCCAGATCATGTGTCTGAAATGCATGGTGTCTTCAGCATTAGGGACTTAACTCCCACCTCTGAGAGACAGCTAAGGACAACTACAGTAGCCGGTACTGTTTGGGGGTCCATTAGACAGCCCTGACCAACAACTCAAAACAGGGCTTCTCATGCCTGGGGTTGGGGTTCTTGTTAGATAGTCTGTGGCTCTGGAGGGGAGTATTATTAGTCCATCGGGGAGGATTTCATTTAAATTGTGTGTGTGTGTGTGTGTGTGTGTGTGTGTGTGTGTGTGTGTGTACAGACTTAGTCGTATTGTATGTAAGCTTGGGTAGGTAGATCATAATACAATCTCCGTGTGACTTTTCAGACATCCTTACTATTATTTTACCATCCTCTCTCTCTTTATTTATCTCCTTCTACCTCCCTAATTAAATCCTCCTGCCTCCGTTGGTCCCATTTTCCCATTCAAATCAATTGTACACTGCTATTCGAACACCTTCTCTATGGCTCCTCCCCCGACTTTGGTCCCTTTTACTTTCCTGGTTTCTGCAGTTACTCAGGATATGTACTAACACGGCAGAACCTAAAGAAATTAAGGGCCTCAGATGAGAGAGAACATTCTCATACATTTGTCTTTCTGAGTTTGGGTTACCTCAACCAATACGGTATTTTCTACTTCGCTCTACTTCCCTGCAAAGTTCATGATTTCTTTTATCTTTACAGCTAAATAGTATTCCATAGTCTGTGTGTACCACATTTTCGTTATCTGTTTGCTGGTTGAAGGACATTTAGTTCGTTTCCACTTCCTAGCTATTGTGAATAGGGAAGTAATGAACATGGCTGAGCAAGAGTCTGTGGAGGAGACTGTCGAGTCCTTTGGGCATATGCCAAGGGGTGGTACAGCTGGGCCATATGGTAGATTTGGTGTTTGCTTTTTGAGGGTTTTCCACACTCATTTCCAGAATGACCACACCAAATTGCAATCCTGTGAACAGTGAGTGGGGGTTCCTTTTTCCCGTATCCTCTGCAGCATTCAGTTGTTTTGGTATCTTTGTCGTTCTGACTGGAGTAAGATGAGATCTCCAAGTTGTTTTGATTACATTTCCCTAATTGCTAGGGATGATGAACATTTTTGAGATTTTTTTAGACATTTTTTTTCTTCTGAGAACTCTGTTCAGATCCCAAGTGCATTTTTTGAATGGGTCATTTGGTTTTCGTTTTGTTCTTGTTTTTTTGATTCTTTGTTTTTTTGAGCTCTCTATATATTGAGGATATATGTATATTTAGCTGTATAGCTAACAAAGATTCCCATCCTGTGGCTTCATGTTCACATGACCCATTGATTCTTTGGCTGTGCAGAAACTTTTTAGTTGTCATTGTTGACCTTGATTCCTATGCAAATGGAGGTTTATTCAGAAAGTCCTTCCCTCCACCTGCATCATTTAGGGCACTGCCTGTGTGTTCAAGCAGCGTTTCATGTTTCACGGTGAGGTCTTTGATCCATTTGGAGTTAGTTTTCTTGCAAGGTGATAGATAGATAAGGGTCTAATTTCATTCTTCTACATGTGAACATCCATGTTTCCCAGCACCATTTGTTGGAAGTTAGTTTCTTTTCTCCAACTTAGCATTTTTTAAATTTTTGTCAAATAGTAAATTGCTGAAGTTATATGTACTCATGTTTGGGTCTTCAGTTTTGTTCCATTGGTCTACATGTCTGTTTTTCTGTCAATACCGTATTGTCTTTATTACTATGGCTCTGGAGTATACATTGAGAATTGGAATGGTAACCTCTCCAGAACTGTTCTTTCTGCTCAGTATTTTTGGCTATCTGGTATCTTTGTGGTTCCATGTGAATTTTAGGATAGTTTTTTTTCCCTTTTTCTATTTCAGTGAAGAATGAGATAGTGTTTTTTATTTTGATTTCATTGAATCTATAAATAGCTTTTGGTAAGGCATTTTCACAGTTTAGAATTAAATTTCACATTTAATTCTACCAATCCATGAGCATTGGATGTCTTTCCATTTCCCAGTGTCTAGATATGGGGATTGGGACAGGGTATGTGGAAAGGAGGATCAGGAGGAGTCACCAGGCTAGACCCTGGTGAAGCGTGTCTGGTCGTGCATTTAATGGTACTGGAGATGCTGCTGACAAGCATAGCTCCCTGGGTTGGCAGTGTTATTGGGGCTTCTAGATCATGCTGCTGCGTGAGTGGCACTTTCCAACAAACGACACTTGGAACATTAGTTTTGGACAGGTTCTTATTAACATATCAGCCAGCCCATTTTACAGATACCTTTTCACATGTTTTCAAGTATGTAAGGCAGAATGCTTTGGCAGAAATGATAGCCCCCTGTAACCTCAGGTGATGGCTCGGTGGATGGGAAGCCTAGTCATAAACCACTCACAATGTTGGGAACTTACTTTGAATTCATTTCTAAAGCCATACTTTTATTTCATCTATATAGCCGATAACATTTAGTTCATATCTTACGTTTTACTTTGCAGGTTTTAATGATCCTGAATATAAATTAGAAAAGAATTTCTTTTAGGAAATTCATTATTTTTATATGAATTTAAGAGTGATTTTTTTTTTTCCGGAGCTGAGGATCGAACCCAGGGCCTTGCGCTTGCTAGACAAGCGCTCTACCACTGAGATAAATCCCCAACCCCAAGAGTGATTTAAAATATACAAGAAGTTTAAAAAATAGTGCTTGTTATAGTGGTGTACACTTAATTTCAGCACTTGGGAGATAGAGGCAGGAAGCCAGCCCGGACTACAAAGCAAGTTCCAGGCTTGCCAGAGTTACAGATGAGCTCATGCCTCAAAACAATACATAAATAGTAAGAAATAAGCAGATGAAAAGCTATAAAGACAGAATTAGTGATTTTAAAAAATGGCCAACATATTTGTTGTTTCATCAGTGCCAAAATCGTGGTTCATCTGCACCCTGCTCCTTCTAACAAAGAGCCTGGCCCGTTCCAGAGCAGTAAGAACTCCTACATCAAACTCTCCTTCAAAGAACATGGCCAGATTGAGGTAAGCTTCCTTATGAGTACAGTAAGATTTGAAGGTGCATGTTGTGTGTTAGAATGATAGAAGGCAGTATTATGATCGAAGGTGCGTGTTGTGTGTTAGAATGATAGAAGACAGTATTATAACATACCAGGTTTTAAACCACATTTTTTACAAAAACAAAAACCAAAACAAAACCTTTTTGTGTTCTGAGCCGTATCAAAAAGTGAAAAGCAGGGGATGTGGTTCCATGGCCTCTGAAACTGGAAGCCTGCTAAGTGATGGCACTGCACTGCTCGTGAAGATTTTAGTGGTTGGTTGACGAGGCAACAGAGCACAACATGGGAACAGATTAAGCTGACCTATCTGAAAGCTCACCACCAGGCAGCTGATCTTGGTTAGCTCCATACAGAGGATGACTCAGGCACCATGACCCGGAGTCCTGGTTTGGAGGACTAATTGGGAAGGTGCTGGGCACTTGTTCTTACGACTGATGCAGCTGATCCTAGAAAACAGCTTTGAACTTCCTTTGATGTCTGAGGGGTCTAGTCTTGTTTCTGATGACTGAGCAGAACTTTATACAAAGAAATGTTTTAGTACCATGTGTGTGATGGCTGCCATTTGACTGACTCAAAGGTTTGCGTGTCCATTACAGTTTTACAGGCGTTTATCAGAGGAAATGACACAGAGGAGATGGGAGAATGTGCCAGTTTCCCAGTCGTTACAAACAAACAAAGGACCCCAGGTATTTGAAAGCTATTTGTAAGTGTAGTATCTTCCTTTTTGTTTGTCTTCTTTTTAAAAAAAAATAATTTATTTAACTTTATTTTATGTGCATTGGTGTGAAGGTATCAGATCCCCTAGAACTGGAGTTACAGACAGTTGTGAGCCGCCATGTGGGTGCTGGGAATTGAACTCAGGTCTTCTGGAAGAACAGCCAGTGTTCTTAACCACTGAGTCATCTCTCCAGCCCCCTTTTGTTTGTCTTCTTAAGCAGGGTGACCTAGAACTTGTGTGTAGTGCAGCTGGCCCCAGTCTTGATGTGGTCCTCCCAAGTTCTGGGATTATGGGTGTGAGCCACAAGGCCCAGCCAGTACAGGGCTTTCATCTCTGTACTTACATACTCTTTAAGAAGACTCTGGCCATGTGGTGGTGCACATCTTTAATCTCAGTCTCTGGGAGACAGAGGCAGGAAGATCTCTGTGAGTTTAAGGCCAGTCTGGTCTACACAGTGATTTCTGGGACAGCCAGGGCTACATAGAAAGACCCTGTCTCAAAAAAACAAAAAATAGAAAAAGGAGGAGGAAGGAGAAGATGAAATCTCTGTTATCACACACTTGTCAAAAACAAAAAGTAGAGTTCTGATTTTTTAAAAAAATGAATCTTCCTAGGAATTAGTCTGAATCAGTACCCAGCCATGCACAAGTACTCACATATGAGAAAACAGCTTGATTAATAACTTGTCAAGTACAAGCATTTTAGCTACGATTTTTTATATATTTGATAAATTATTGATATCTAATATATGCTAGATCTCCAAAGAATAAAAAATGAATAAGAAGTTTAATTATACCTAAAATAGAGAGAAAAACATGCCATTGATTATGCATTTATTTTTTCTTTGCTATTTAAAGGTCATTATGTGCAACTAGAAAGAGACAATGCTTTGGAAGGAAGTGAGATGTAATTGTATGCTTTCTCTGTGGGTGCCTTCCCACCTTTGAAAAGTCAGTGTAGTTTACAAAGGGTTTGTTTCCTTCCGTTTTTTTATATTTTATCATCTCCTTGTTTTTTGCTTTTGTTTTGTTTTTTTTTTTTCCCCCAGCCAGGAAGAGTAAGAGCTGTAGGAATTGTAGGCATCGAAAGGAAGCTCGAAGAAAAGAGAAAAGAAACGGACAAAAACATTTCTGAGGTAATCCCTAAACACCCCTGCAGCTTTGACTAGTCCCAGTCTGTAATTCGGAGCATATTTAGTTTTCCTGAAAATCCGTAGTCTCCCGTTCCCTATGACAGATCTGCCTCACTGTGGCACATTTTAACACTGTTTTTTCTTTGTGTTCACACTTACAGAGAGGCTATGGATAGTGAGCTGGTTTTTGTTAGTGGTATTCCTTTTCCTGAAGGTTGTAATGTTCAAAATAAAATTCTCAATTTATGAAATAAACTATTCCATTTCAAGAAATAAATTCTTTCCGTTTTCATGGACTCTCACGCCTCAAAGAATTCTCACAGACATTATGTTCTGTTACAGAGACTGACTTATTTAGGAAATAGTTCTTGTTCTCTACGCCGTGGGCCTGCATGAGAAGCTGTGCCTACTGTCGTGGGGCACTAGATAGGTGGGCACACGGCACTATTGGCGTGTGAGACCCGCCTTGGGACGAGAAAACTCGGGACCCAGAAGGGCCCCGTGGCATGGCCCTTGGTGTCTGCTGGGGTCGAGGAAGACCTGTTAGCAGTAGGAAGATGGGATCAAAGGCCAGCAGGATGAGCAGTGTTAGCAATGCCGACGGGCACAAGAGGTCCAGGGAGGGGGTGGACGGTGCAAAGGCAAGACTCACCGGTCCTGAATAGAAAATTCAGCGTATGGGAATCATTAATGAAATCAATAACCAGAGCAGTGACTGGCAGTAACTGAGGCCAGCACACGGTGTCTGTGGGTCTAAAACAAAACTACAGTGGAAATGTGACTGTGGATAATAATAGAACGCTCTGTAAACCGGAGGACAGAATAATAGAACACTCCCTAAACCAGGGGACAGAATAATAGACTGGGCATGTGCATCTATCTGTCTTTAATTTTTATTTTATATACCTTCCTAGACTTCTTTTTGATAGTTTCCTGATTCTAAAGTTGATAATAATAATAGAAGTAAAAGCATGGAAATTTTTATTTGTGCTTTGTAATTACTTAAAACATTTTTTAGCCAATTCTTTTAAAGCACTGTGGTATTTATATTTGTTTTTATTATTACAAGTGATAAAGGATGTATTCTGTGTAAACTCAACATTTTAGTACTTTTTGCTATGAAAATAAACAGTAGTGATTTCTCATACTGTTTGTACTTAAACAAGTGGAACAAATCTGTTAACAGTTTGTGTAGTCAGTGTAAAACTCTACATTTGCACGATGTGTCTTTGTTCTAGTTTTGAAAAAGAGGTTGGTGTATGATTTAACTGTTAGAATTGACTCAGTTTCATAGCTGGTGCCCGGAGCCTCCTACAAAGGGCTTCCTGCATGTGCTGGCTCTCCCCGATAAGAGCCCAGGGTCTGAGCCTTTGTTTATCTGAGGAAATTCCTGTGAGGTGTGTGCACGTTCCTTTTGTTTTCATTGTTAGCTTAGTGAGCTGGCTCTGACGATCTTACATGATTATTCTTACACTATTCTTTGAGCAGAAGAAAAAAGTGTTTGCAGGTGGGGATACTTTCCTGCAGATTGGCACAGTTGATCAGAGCCACAGTTGTGCATGTCAGACTGTGTGCACTGAGTTTTCACTGCTTAATTGATTCTCAAAAAAAGAAAGAAGGAAGGAAGGAAGGAAGGAAGGAAGGAAGGAAGGAAGGAAGGAAAGAAAGAAAGAAAGAAAGAAAGAAAGAAAGAAAGAAAGAAAGAAAGAAAGAAAGAAAGAAAGAAAGAAAGAAAGAAAGGAAATATCCATGCACATCACTTAGTTGAGAAATTCTACAATATATTTTCAATAACCTGAAGTAATTTATTAGAAACATATCTGATTGAGTTTGAAGAAGCCCTTGAAGTAGATATTTGTAGTGGTTTTATTTAATGTGTTTGGGAAGCATTTGGATGGTTTTTGTGCAGTAGCCACTGTATACAAAACTGTAAATGTCATGGTCTAATATTCTGAGGCTAAGGCTCATTATAATTATGTCCAAAAAAAGTATTCCTGCAGCTGGGCATTGTCATTTTTAACCTGGCAAGCTTTTTACAGTATTTGGTTTTTGATCTCCTATCAGAAAAAAACTGACTTTTTTTAGTGTGTGTGTGTGTGTGTGTGTGTGTGTGTGTGTGTTAGCAATGGCACCACCCAGGACCTCACCAATGCCAGAAAAGCATTCTATCATTAAGCCACACCTCAGACCGAGATTTTCTTTATGTAACCAAGAACAGTAAATAATAATATGAGAAGTTTGGTTTTAGTATGAGGAAGTTTAGAGTTTCTTAAAGCAGACTTTTAAAATGAAGTAGATGTGTTGTTTATACTATTAATAATAAATCGCTATTTATAAAAAAAGTTTACATTTGTATCATTGCTTTAAAACATTTTCATTCTTTAAAAAGATTACAATACAAACTTCGTTTCTTATTTCAGGCCTTTGAAGACCTTAGCAAGCTAATGATCAAGGTATGTGTCACGTGCTCCACTCAGACTCAGTCACGATGGTCTGGAAATTCTATTTTCTTAGGAGAGTCTTTGTTCTTTCTTTTTCAGGCTAAAGAAATGGTAGAGTTATCAAAATCAATCGCTAATAAGATTAAAGAGAAACAAGGCGACGTCACAGAAGATGAGGTGAGGATGATATTCTGTCTCCGAAGTGGTAGATGTCAGATAGAATGCAGTGATGTTCTTGCGGTCAACCAGTTCTCTGTCCCTCCCACTGAGCTACGCCTGTAGCTCCTTACAGTTTCTGCCTTCCAAACCTTTTTTTTTTTCTTTTCAAACTTTTTTTTTTATTTGTAATTTTTATGTGCATTGGTGTTTGACCTGCATGTATGTCTATGGGAGGGTGTCAGGTCTTGGAGTTACAGACAGTTGTGAGCTGCCATGTGTGTGCTGGGAATTGAACCCAGGTCCTCTGGAAGAGTACCCAGTGCTCTTGACTACTGAGCCATCTCTCCAGCCCACACTTATTTCTTTATTGGGGAGAGCTGTGCTGCAGCATGCACTTGGTGGCCAGAGGACAACTTGCAAGAATTGATTCTCTCCTTCTACCATGTAGGTCCTGGGCATTGAATTCAGGGTTCGGGTGGCAAGCACAGCTGCCCACTGGGCCGTCTCACTGGCCCTGCGATAGTGTGATGTTTTTGTTTCTTGCATGTGAAAGTGCTAAGGAGAAACTAGATCCTATTCTTTTTCGCTAGTTCTACAAGGCTTTAAGATTATTTCAGTGTTCTTTCTTATGGTGTAGAAAAGAAAGCTATTGAAATGTCTAAAGAGTGGCTGTTCTGTGGCGGACCAGCCCCCACACTTACCCATACTCTTGAGGAATGAGGGATAAGAGACTTAGTTAGAACTAGAGAAGAGAGAGAAACAGAGAGAAAACACAGGATAGATCCAGGTAGGCCTGGATCCTTATCCACTGGCCCAGAACTTTATTCCAAAGGTCTATTTATAACAGTGCCAAGGGGTGGAGCAAAAGACCTCCCCCTTGCTAGTTACAGTCACCTGGTACCCAGGCCTGTGGTTCAATCAACCTCTTATGCAGTTCTGCTGAGTACAGTCTCTAGGAAACCTAGTGGGCTCCAACACTGTCCCATACAGATGTGTGTTTGATGTCTACTGTGTTAAGTTTGGCTATAATCTGGTCATACCTGTTTTTTCTTTGTAAGTTTTTAGTTTTGGTATTTGGTTAGCATTAAAAAGAGCATAATTATTACCTTTCTCTCACATAAAACTTTGAAAACAAACAGTGTGAGACTGGGGTAGAAGGAAGGAGAATAAGTAGATTTCTTCAAGGAACAAGTAAGAAGTTCACTGCCTTGAAGTTCACAGCATGCGGGAAACACAGTAGAAGACATGGTTATATAGAGAAATAATTGTACCACGTTAAGTTTATGATAAAGAATTTCAAATATTGTAAGGGGAAACTAATTTTACAGTCCATTGATGCATTTCCCACCCTCTCTTACAGACCATCAGGTTTAAGTCCTACTTGCTGAGTATGGGAATAGCCAACCCAGTTACCAGGGAAACCTATGGCTCAGGCACACAGTACCACATGCAGCTAGCCAGACAGCTGGCTGGAATATTGCAGGCACCGTTAGAGGTAGGTAAATCCAGACTCCAGTGTACTCTCAAAACTATGCTAAGTTATTTCCATATCATCAAAAATCTCAAGAGCCTAACTGTTTTCATTATGTGGTTAACATTAAATGACATGATTTTTCTTCCAGGAATATTAAATTGGCTTAGTATACTTATTAATTAGCTTTTGACTGTAATCTTCAAAATTGGTTTTAATTTCCATTTCAAATGTTTATACTTTTTAAGTCTGTTTAATGGGTTTTTCCTGTTTTCAAAAGATCTTTCTCTATATAAATGTTTCTCTAGTCTTATTTTTTGTTTGTTTTTGAGATGTTATCTCCTTTTGTAGCCTAGGCTGGCCTTGAACTCACCATCGCCCTGCTTCTGCCTCTCTGAGGGCTGAGGTTATAGATATGAACCATCATATCTGGCTACACCTAGTTTTTTTGTTTGTTTGCTTTGTTTTGTTTTGTTTTTTATTTTTTGTTTGTTTGTTTTTAGTCAGGATCTTTCTACATAGCCCTGGCCGTCCTGGAGCTCACTGTGTAGAGCAGGTTGGCCTTGAGAGAGCTGCCTGCCTCTGCTCCTGAGTGCCGGGATTACAGGCGAGGGGCACCGTGCCTGGCTCCGTCTCAAGTCTTCCTAGTTCCTGCTGATAGTTGTGTAGTTGACTGCCACGGCACTCTTTATGGGGGGTTGTAAGTCTCTGCCAAAATAAGTACCACAGCGGATCCCATGTGCCCGTCATCCGGCTTCGTCAGTAAATCACCCCACTTAGTCCAGATCATCTTCTGTATAAGTATTCTAATACCTATAATGATAGACGACTACTTTAACCACAGCTGCAGGATCACTGTCTCACCTAAAACACTAGAAATCCTTAATGTCACATGTCTGCTCAGTGTTCACATTCGCTCTTACAGTTTGCCTGCTCACATCCAGATACGCTACAATCGGTTCACTATTTCTCTAACTCCCTCCCTCCCTCCCTTCCTTCCTTCCTTTCTTTCATGGTGGTTCTTTTGGTTTGGTTTTAGTTCTTTGTGCTGATAGTCAACACAGGGCCTTGTATATCCTAGGCAAATATTTTATTTGCCTAAGCTGCAGCCCCAGCCCCAAATTTATTTATTTATTTTTTATTTTAGTTCCAACTTCTTTTGGGAGAAACTGGTAGTTTATCCTACAGCTTGACTGACTATGTAGTATTAACATGCTTGTCATTCTATACGTTCTCTGTAGACTATTATAGATAGCAGTTTTTATGACAAAAATGTTTTATAGGGGATGGTGTACATTTCTATTAGTAGGTAGGTAGTGTCTATATTTATAAATGTATACACACATATATGTAGCTAGCTAGATAGTTAGCAGCCATTGACCATCATTACCTATGTAATGTTAATATTTCATTAGAGCTTGCAAAATTATGCTATCACTTAATTCTATACTTCCTTCCTTTACGAACTGAAGTTAGGTAACACATTAAATAAACATAAAAATTTGTTAGCATTTAATGAGCCTTCCTTTGAAAGGCTTCCAGCCACCAGGGCACATGGCCCCTGATACCCTTAGCCTTCTTCTCGGCTCTCCTGCTAAAGAATCAGAGCAGTTCTCCAAAACTGTGCCATGGCCTCCTTGTGCTGGCCTGTGGTGGGGGTGGCTCCAGGCTCCTTCGTGGCAACAGTTACCTGAGTCTGACCCCTGACTGATGTCCACAGTTTACCAAGGCTGAGAGCTGGGCAGAGGCTCTGGTCCCTCTTATGTGGTTTTGCCTCATCCCGACCTTCCTGAATCAACCAAGGTGATGCTTGCTGAGGCTTGCACTGTGTGACACCTGCTGCCAGTGTGGCTGAGTCCCATGTGGCCCCTGGGTTCTCAGGTCTTTCCTAGTCTGCGTCCCATGCCTGCAGTCAAGAGACTAAGTGCAGTGTTTGAAACATGGTGTAGCCCCCCTCTTCTCATCTAAATAGTGTTAAAGTCCGTATATAGAATTTGAGATACTGCAGACTATGTGAATAGACTCTCTTGTGTATAAATCCAGCTTTTTAGGGAAAAAAATGTAATTTGTGATTTCACCCAGATTATGATTTCTGTTAAGAGTGCTAAATACTTGTTTTTCTCTCCCATTTTAACAGGAGCGTGGGGGAATAATGTCCCTCACGGAGGTGTACTGTTTAGTGAACCGAGCTCGGGGAATGGAGGTGAGAATGGCCTGTTTCCATGATCTTTTATCTAAGGTAGAACTCCCCCTCGATGAGTACACGTTGAGGAAGGCTGTAGCATCCAAGCTATTTTCAGAGCAATGTGGTGAGAGAAAAAGGGTTGTCCTGGGGCTCAAGAAATAGATTCTGTTCCTGGTTTCGCCAGTGACTGCTGAGTGACCCTGAGTGGTGCACTTCAGTGCCTTGGAACTCGGTTGTGTTACCTTCAGAGTGAAGGTTTGAATGAATGATGCCTGTCAGTGCTAAGTTCTGTGTCCTGTAATGAATGGAAGCCTTTTCTCTGCAGTGTTTAACTCTGGCACAGGCTCGGCTGGCCTCAGATTTCTTTGTAGATAGTGCAGAAGCAACGCCACCGTACTCCTCTGCCTGGGTATCAGTAGGAGCCGTTTGGACTCTTTGCTGGTGCTCTTGGTGCCCTGGCAGTCCAGTGCAGACTTGTGTAAGCAGTCACTTCCTGTGACTCACCCGAGTCCCGTGAGTGCAGCCGCCATCCTGTCATCGAGTACACGATGGCCCCTGAGGCACATGCCAGCTGTTAGCTCTCTTCTCCGTCACTCGCTTTTACCGTCCTCACCCTGAAGATACCTTGGGGATGAGGAACTTCAGGTGCAGATTAAGTAATTTGATTGAAGTCACCTAGAGACGGTGGTTTGACAAGCATTGTACTTAGGCCTAGCTGGCTCCTGAGCCATCCCATGTGGCTCAAAGCTATGCTTGTGTCTACCACAGTACAGATTTATTAAGGCTACACTATCCACTAGTAGCTACGTGTAACAGCTGTGAATTTATAAAACAAGAAGAAAGTAAACAAAGGTCAGTATCCATGTCAAATATCTCAAAAAAGTTTTTGTTGTATTGTTTATTACAGTGTTGGAGCTTGAACCCAGGGCCTCACACATGCTAGGCAAGACTTCTTCTACTCAGCTCCATTCCAGCTCCTTTTCTTTTCACCTTTTCTGTGGGTACTAGGAATTGTGAAGTCATGCCCGTGGCCTGCGTTGCATCTCGGTTGGGCAGAACTGCTGAATGCCGTCTTTGCCTTCTTTGTTTGTTCTTTTATCCTTGTAATTGAGTGACCTACAGTACTTGAAGAGCCTTTTTTCTACTTTAGAAAAAGTGTATTAAATTTTATTATTAAAAAAAACCTTAGAAATAAAAATGTCACATACCAAAATTAACCAGACCCAAAGTCTATACAGCTCAACAAACGTCTTTAGAATTGGCATTCAAAATGGAAGCTATGAGGCTTCACATTAAACTTTACACTTTCAGAATCAAATATATTTTATATACTTACCCGTCACCAAAACCAAACATTTTGTGACAGAATAATAACTAGAAAAATAGCTTTTTCTCCTGTTTCATAACTTGTGTGCATCACCTACGTTCAGTTCTTCTTCATCCCTCGTATTTAGCGCACTTTGTTCTCTTTCCCCCTGTTAGGTACTGTACCCACGTGTGTGTTTCTTTACACATACACACATTCGCACATTGTTGGCTAGCTTCCACATATGAGAGAGAACTTCAGTTAATATTACACATTCTAAGTCTGTGCATTCCCTGCAATTTTGACTTTATTTTTCTTTAGAGCTGAGTAATAGTCCATACACACACACACACACACACACACACACACACACATATACCAAATTTTCGTTTTCCACTCATCCATTGATGGACAGCTAGGTTGAGTCCAGTTCTTTGCTCCAGTGAATAAAGCAGCAATAAACGACGGGATGCAGATCTCTCTCTCTGTGTAGGGTGTGGAGATCTCTGGGTATATGCTCAAGAGTGGAATAACTGGGTCATGGGTCGTTGACTTCTTACTCTATCTTAATGGTTATTACAATTATATAGGACCATTCTATTGCTTTGCAGCATAAACTGGATTTCTTTTCCTTATTAGTTGCTCTCACCAGAAGATTTAGTGAATGCGTGCAAGATGCTGGAAGCGCTGAAACTACCTATCAGGTAAAGGAATCTCCACGGGAAGTTTGCCAGCTATGACCGTGATTCTGCACAGAGGAGATCTGAAAGTCCACCCCAGCCTACCACTGTGCGTGACAAACTAGAATGATACCCTCTTGAGGTTCTGCTGTATGCGACCTGAGTTCACCTGGTGCTGCAAACATCTTCTGTGCTCTGTACTTTGTCCTATCAGGGAAGGGTGTGTCCCAGTGTACATCACTTCACACTCTGAATTCAGAGAGGACACTCAGAACTCACCTCTGAACCTTAAGCAGTGCACATGTTCAATTCTGATATATTCTCCTTATCCTCGGGCTACAAGCACCCCAAACCAGAAAAACTGTATCATGTAGATTGTGGTTCATAGTTTTATTGTCTGTTAATTTTTGAGTTCTTTAATTCTGTCATGGTTACACATAGTCATTGTGACTTAAGCATTGTGTGATTGTCCTCAGGCCTGGCCATTAAGTAAAGTAGAACGTGGCTTGCTTCTCCCTTGTAGTTGAACACCCTAGATATAGCCACGCTGTTCTCACATCTGTGTTTTTCAGGCTTCGGGTTTTTGACAGTGGTGTCATGGTAATTGAGCTTCAAACCCACAAAGAAGAGGAAATGGTGGCCTCAGCCCTGGAGACAGTATGTGAATCCCGTTTCCTTCTTTTCTTAGAGCTTGCCACAAAGACCCAACTGCATAGCAACTTGAGAAGCAGGATTTACTGTTGAATTTAGCTTTGCTAAAAAGTCAGTCATAGGCTTAATGCTTTGTGATAAACAATCAGCATCCATAGTAAAAGTTTTTGCAGTTTTTGTCTCCCTTAACATCTTAATGAGGTGTTTGCTTTCCTGTTAAGCTCAGCACTGGGAACAGGTTTTCAAGTCCCATCCTTTACTGGACCCGATTACAACTATGGGCCCCTCACCAAAGCGTGTAACACACGGTTTGCTATGCTGCTTTTTCAGAACACCTAGTAACTTTGTCTAGGCTTTCATACAGTGCCTTCTTACAACACGAACAGCTTCATGTTGGCATGTAGCTTCTGCTCTGCCTGTTCTGAGCCCATCAACTTTCGAAGAATTGAGCAGTTAAGAATTAGGTCTACAGGACTGGACTCAGTGGCTAATAACACTTGTTCTCGCAGAGGAACTGGGATCAGTTCCCAGAACCTTCATGGTAATTCACAACCATCAATAACTCCAGTTCTAGCAGATCCCCACCTCTTCTTGATCTCTGTGGGCAGCAGGCACAAATGTGGTGTGCATCTCTGCAGGCAAAACCCTCATGCACATAAAGATAAATCTAAAAATAAAGAAGATCTAGTTATAGTGACTGTTTGGATTTTGGTAGAAAACCCAGTAAAACATTCCCTTCATGTACTGACTATGTATTCCTCTGAGTGTACTAAAATAATCGTGGTTGTTGGTGCTTTGTTTCTCTTGTTTGTTTTCTGCTGTGTGTTGTCACAAGGTTTCAGAAAGAGGATCCTTAACATCGGAAGAGTTTGCCAAACTTGTGGGGATGTCTGTCCTTCTGGCTAAAGAAAGGTATATAAGCCCCTGCCCCCTCATTGTGGTGTGAGATATCATTCTGGATGAAGAGATCATTGTGGGATTTTTCTTCTTTGTTCCCAGGCTGCTTCTCGCAGAGAAGATGGGCCATCTTTGCCGAGATGACTCCGTGGAAGGCTTACGGTTTTACCCAAATTTATTTATGACACAGAACTAAGAATTTGGTATCTGAAATACCTTTTGTTGATACACTTGGCATTATGCCAAGGTCATATGACATTGAGCTAACAAATGAACACAAATAAACCAAGAATTTGTTAGAACTTCACAGTATAATATAAAACTCTTAATCTTTCCCTAAAATTATGGCCTCAGAAATGTATGTAGAGTGTACGTATAGGAAAATACAGAAAAAATGAGTGTGCTTATGCATTTAAAGTCATGCTATAGTTGTGTAAACTCCTGGAATTTAACTTGAAACATGGTGGATTTTAATTTGATCCTTGAATTTAGGTCCTCGGGGGAAGAAGTGAACTTGCATGTTTGGGTCAATCAGATAATCGTTTTTCTGTGACTAAACTTCACCGAATTGTAAATGTTTTTCTCTGCATCTGATGTGCCCGTCTTGGGCATTCATGAAGGAAGTAACAGCTACACTGTAGTTGAAGAACCACCAGCACTGGAATAAAAGGTCAAACTATAGAGTGCTGTACCAGGCTCTTCCTTGGGGTCTTTGGAAGCAAACACAGGTGTGTCTCTACCAAATCAGATAAAACACCTTTGAAAAAGGAGAGGGCTAGGGTCTAGCTTACTCAGAGAGCATTTGCCTAGAATGCAGAGGCTTCGAATTTCAGACCGCCCACCCAAATAACAGGGGGAGGAGGGAGTGAGAAACTATTATGCATTTACTCCTCAGGTTCTTTTTAGTTTTTAAGTGATAATTTCATGACTGGCATTTTTAAAGACTGCAGCAGTATCATTTTGTTTAAGAAATGTGGATTTTGAAACTGAATTAAAGAGCTATGTAGACATACCCAGAGTTGTAATTACAAGTCTGAGAGTTGGATAGTTCTGGAAGGGCATTAACTGCATAGGACCTTAATTGCTCTTTACTTGGAAGCCAAGGATGTGAAATAGGAAATAGAAAAGTTGGCAGATCGCCTTTCTTCTCTCACAGTTGGGAGTCCTAACACTCAACTAGAAATGTTCTCATCATAGTCCAGCCATCTGCCCTTCTTCATGCCCTACATGCTGTAAGTTGTGTGGAGGAAACATCTGAGAGGAAAGTGTGTTGATAGCAGAAGCTGGCTTTGTCACCTGTAGATGGCTGGAGTTTTTAAGTGGGTTGCCTGACTTCATATGTATAGCACGTTGGCATTACCTCAGACTCAGGGAGCCCATTGAGAGGCTTAGCTGGAAGTGGAGGGGTAGTGATCGTGTCACCCTGGAGCTACAGGGAGGGGTGCCTAGGCTCATAGGAGCTTGAGGATACTTGCTGGATGAGGTGGAGGCCACTGCAGATGCCCTGGGAGAAGTTGCCAGTGTCCTCAGCTGCAAACCAGGGAACCCCACCCCTGATTCCTTCCTGGGAAGTGGCTGCCCATTACCTCTGTCCTCCAGTATCGGGCAAATACTGTGGCCAAGGCAGCCTCCTTTAGTGTTGTCTTTCAAATCTGTCACTTATTTCAATTGTGGTGACATCTCCCCTAAGCACCTCATTGTTTATCTCAGGTTTACTTTATGGTTAATTCAGTGTTGGCTATCCCAATCTTCTAGGGATTGGTTGGACCATTGTGTCAGTTTATTAGAATGTCTTACCTCTCTCGGCTGCACAGTCTGTCACATGGCTCTGGCGGACTTACACACACACACACACACACACACACACACACACACACACACACACCTCTTATCTGACTAAGGTCTTTAAACCAACAGGTCACTGATAATCTGTTCTACCACTTGGACTGGTTGTAAGGTTGTTAGGTTACAGGGGCTGCTGAATCTCGCTCTAATGGTTTGGATTCATCACAACAAACACATAATACACTTGTTCATCCAGTGTGACTGCAGATTAACAAAAAGTGGAGCAATCCGAGTTGTAGAATGTGAATGAAAGATGAAGAAAAGTGACATAAATATACTTTGAAAAAGACACATTGATAAAAAATGATTTTTTAAAATCACTGTTTCCAGACCTTGGTTTATCTTTTTGACTGTTTTTCTTGCCAAATGTGTTGTTTTGGTCCTTTAGGTACAGGCTGTGTTTAAATACAAACCATTCAAGCCCTGGGTGCAAAAATGGTCTGCTTCGGTGCTCCTCACTGTATGATTTTTGTTCTCTCACTTTGCTCTTAGGAAAATGAATCTCTTTGTAAATTTAAAATGGAATAGTTTAGTCACTGTAAAGAAAAATAATTTACATTATATAATCAAAGACTGTTTCCAGGGTTAGATGATTGGTATTATTGTATAGAATCAAATTATTGTGAAACTTTAATTTTCTTACCTTGGTGTTCTTTTTACAATTCTCTGTAAAATACATGAAAATGATAAATGTTTAGTCACACTAAGCCGGTATGAGAATTTTTCTATTTTGTAATTATTAAGCATTGCTTATGAGTTGTCTTTGAGGTTTTATAATTTTGTTATCTTAAAAATGGGAAATAACTTATAAGCTTTTTAAAAACTCTTGATTCAGATCTTACTGTGGACCAACTGTGTGCATTCCCCTGGATGAGTTACCATATGTTCCTGGTTACTAGACTAAGCTGACCAGAATGTGTGGTTATCAGTTCCACACACAAATATTTAAAAAGGTTATCTTTTGCCTAACAATCTCTGCATCTTCATTTTAGTACAGTGGAGTCACAACTTGTTAGGTGGCTAGGTTTTAAAAACTTTGCCTAAGGTCAAAATAAAGCATGCTCAAAATGACCCTTGAAAAGTCTCTTAAATTGCTGATAGAGTTCCTTCTATGGTCTTACATTGTGAGTCCCTGGGGAATAACATATAGGTATGAATTTATTATACACACAGTAAACACAGTATACGATGATGTGCATGCCAACAGTGGACTTTAACAATACTTACACTGTTGAAACATGTGTATTGCCCTTTTTGTCAATAGGTATAGTTGGATTTATGTAAGTTTGTTGCCAATCCTTTTAAGATAGACCTAGAATGCAAGCTTAAATAAAGACAGGTTTTTCTGACATGTTCATGGATATATTCCCTAGAGTCTGGAACAAGGTTTGGCACAGAGTAAGCATTTAACAAATATTTACTGAATAAATTACATATATCTCTATCTATATCTATCTATCTATCTATCTATCTATCTATCTATCTATCTATCTATCTATCTATCCATCCATCTATCTACTTGTTGATAACTAGGCATCACTACCTTACACTCTCATTCGGTTTAGTTAAAACGACTTTTTACGTAAGAAACTCCGAGAAGAAGGTAGGGTCTTGGGAAAACAGTAGTAGAAGCAGCTGTCACCGAAGGTGGAGAATGCAGGTGTGCATCATCACGCCTGGTTTAAAGACCCTTCTGAATTGTTTGTAGTTTCTTGTCTTATTTTTATGAGTTCTATGAGAATTTCATCCAATATATTTTGATCATAATCACACACTTCTCCCAGATCTATCCTCTCCTCTCCTTCCTTGCCCACTCATATTTTTGTCCTTTCTTTTTAAAACCCATAAAGGACAGTTTCTGCTCCCCATGTACCCCTGGATATGTGGCCTTTACTGAAGAGCGATTAACCCATAAGGGGCCGCGCCCTTAAAGAAAACCGACTCTCTCCTCCCAGCAACTATAGATTGCCAACAGCTTCTTAGCCAGGGGTGGGACTTCATGCCCAAATCCCATCTCCCTGCTGAGGTCTGGTCTGGCTTGAGCTTGTGCAGGTCTTGTGCATACAGACTCAACTGATGTGAATTCATGTGTGCAACTGCCCTGCTATATCCAGATTCCTAATAGTCATCCACTGCCTTGGGCTCTTAAAATCTTCCAGCCCCCTTTCTGCTGTGATCCCAGTCTTGGGAGGAGACGATATGATACAGATATAATGTTCAGGGCTGAGAATTCCAGTATCTTATTCTCTACACCTTGACCAGTTGTTTATCTCTGTTAATTGTCATCTACTTTAAAAAAAAAGCTTCTCTGATGAGGCTTGAGAGATGCACTAGTCTATGGGTATAGTGATAAGTCATTTGGAGGCAGTTTAATACTATGCCCACTTAGAATAATAGTAGTATGTGACTAGAGTTTTCCTGCCTGGCCCACGGTCAGGATAAATCTCTTTCACCTGCCAGTCCCACAGCCGCTCAGACCCAACCAAGTAAACACAGAGGCTTATATTGCTTACAAACTGTATGGCCGTGGCAGGCTTCTTGCTAACTTTTCTTATAGCTTAAATTAATCCATTTCTATAAATCTATACCTTGCCACATTGCTCGTGGCTTACCGGCATCTTTACAAGCTGCTTGTCCTGGCAGTGGCTGGCAGTGACTCCCTCTGCCTTCCTGTTCTTTTTATTCTCTCTGTTAGTCCCGCCTACACTTCCTGCCTAGCCACAGGCCAATCAGTGTTTTATTAGCAACACATTTGCCATACAGAACATCCCACAACAGTAGTAGGCTGTCCCCAGGTCTATGATTTGTCAAAGTATAGATTCTCAGCCCTGATAACAGTACCAGGTATGGATTTCAACTTGTACAGAAGGCCTTAAAGTTAATCAGAAAGTGGTTGGTTGCTCCCATGACGTTTGTACCCCTATTGTAAGTGGACATGTCTTGCCAGGCCAATAATTGTCACAGTTCTCAGGGTTCACAGCTGGGTAAGACTAGTGATTCCTTTTCTCCTCAGGTAGCATGCATAGAACTGTCCAGTGTTATGGAAGTAGGGAGGAAGCTTTCAAGTTCCAGCTTGATTTCCCCACATTCTGATTCAAGTCTGTGGCAAACACCACAGGGCAACAAATGAAAATCCCAGTACCAAGAATGGGTTTCCTTGTTTGGAGTTGTTGGCAAGTGAGGTGTCATTGGCCCCCAAATACTATGGACTGTTGCCTGTGCTCTTAGTTAATCTCTGGAGCCCGCTGTTTTGATGGTGGGCTCTGGAGGCTTTGTAGCAGAGCCCGATAAAGACAGCCCAGTCTCAAGTGACAGAAAATGTCAGTACATGGAAGAGGCAGAACCATGCATGAAGAAGTCCTTGTTTCTGGCATGTGCCTTGGTCTGTCTAGCCTTTCTTT
Source organism: Peromyscus aztecus (assembly GCA_902168405.1). Lineage (NCBI taxonomy): Eukaryota > Metazoa > Chordata > Mammalia > Rodentia > Cricetidae > Peromyscus > Peromyscus aztecus. The sequence goes on along the minus strand of CABHPQ010160996.1, from coordinate 36,847 downwards.
TTGTACTGACTTCTGTGGTGATATATTGTGCACCCTAATAAACTTGCCTGAGGATCAGAGGACAGAGCCAGCCACTAGATTAGACATCAAGGTCAGGCAGTGGTGGCACACACCTTTAATCCCAGCACTTGAGATCTCATGCCTTTGCTTCTGAAGCACACCTACCAGGAAGTAATATGGCAGGGCAGAGAAAGGTATATAAGGTATGAGAAAATAGGAACTCTCTTTAGGCTGAGGATTTCATAGAGGTAAGAACTAGTGGCTGGCTGTTCTGCTTCTCTGATCTTTCAGCTTCCATCCTGATATCTGACTCTGGGTTTTTTTTTTTATTATTATTATAAGACCATCTTAGATTCAAACAACAGACTTCCACTCACCCACAATAACCTAAATCATACCATACCTTGCACCATCCCACATGCCCTAGAAAAACCTGTTTCCTGTATCCATAGCTCTATTTTAAAGTCTGTAAAAGTTACTGTCTGCCTCATATAATTAATTATATTTTGTCTTGTTATTTTAACTGTTGCTTTGAGGCCACAAGAAAATACTGAGCTTCTTTAAGTTTAAATATGGTCAGTTGCCACATCCTATATGGCTTGTGTTCTAGAACCCTGGCTAGGGTGGAGGATGAAGGAAGGAAGGACACATATACACAGATGACATGCACAGTGACGCTGGACTAGGTAGAGCTCTAACCACTCCCACCACAGCCCAGAACCTCAGCATGTTTTATTTTTCATTAAGTTTATGGTTTTAATCTGTAATTTATAGGTAAATGGTCAAACTGTGGTATGACACATGCAATGGACCATTACCCAGCGACAAAAAAGAACACGCCACCGACCCAAGATCTCCATGAAGTGACCTCAGGACAACAGTGTTGAGTAACAGGAGCAGTTCATGGCTGTCCTGGCACACTTGTAGCCCCTAGACTGCAGGTTACATGTGATATGCCTGTTGGCATAACTCCTCAAAGAACTGTCTGTTTGGTGTATACCATTCTCCCAGTTTTTTCTGACAGTTTGTGTGACATTATTGACATTCAGTAAGCTACACAGTTTAAAGTATGAAATTTGTTGTTTTGAACTAGTCATACATATATCTGTGAAACCATATTGTGCTTGCCCCAAAGATTTTTCTCCTACCACCTTATTCTCTGCCTCATGACCAGCCTTCCCCTCTTCACCCTGCTTTCTTACCAACCATTGATCTGCTCTCTGTCACTGTGCAGAGTCTACAGTTTATAGAATTTTCTATAAATGGGACCATAAATTTGACTTGATTTTTGTCTTGTTCCTGTTACTCAACATCACCATCCTGAGGTCAGTCCGTGGAGAACACAAGCCAATAGCATATTCTTTTTTGGTGCCGAATAACAATCCTCTGTATGGGCCATACCACAAACCTCAGCATGTTTCCTGGAGCGGGAGGAGTTAGCCAGTCTCTAGTCTCATCTCTGCAGGTGAAATCTCGGGCCTTAAACATCAGGAGGAAGAAGCAGCAGTTGCTAGTCTTTGCACCCACTCGCCAGTCATTCATAAATATTCATATTCAGGCTCGCAAGGAAAACTGCCATTCCTCTTGAGCCTGACCTGTATGGGCAACAACTTTGCCAGTTTATGACAGTCCAGTTGACTTCGGGGTCCTCCACAAGCTGTGCCCATATCAAAACACACGTGCACTGGGAACTTCCCTCACTCACAGCCTACAGTCAGTCCTGTAGCCATTCCTTTGGATCCTCATTGTCCTACTTCATTGAATGTACACAGTACGTTTCTAATTGAGTGTTAACTTCACTAAATGCCTTCCGGTTTAACAGTTCCCTCCTTCCAGGAGGCTTCTCAACCAGCTCAACCTGTCTGAGATCTGCCCTGTTACTCGAATTCTAAGACATGAGCCATATGTCTTAGAATGTAGGAGGCACTCCTGAAAAGTCAGATTGCACGCATGGAAGATCTTGCTTTCACAAGCTGTTATTATAGTGTGAAAACTGGGTCATCTGTGTTCTTCCTTGCGCCCTGATGTGAAATCATTGAGTTATGATTTCTGGACCATTGCTTATTAGACTAAAGAACATTTGTATACAGATGGTTTTTTGTTGGTTGATTTGTTTTTCAAGACAGGGTTTCTCTGTGTAACAACCCTAGCTTGTCCTGGAACTCGTTCTGTAGACCAAACTGGCCTCGAACTCACAGAGATCCGACTGCCTTTACTTCCTGAGTGCTGGGATTAGAGGTGTGCATCATCATCACCCAGCTTGTATACAGGTGGTTATTAAGTGTATAAATTTTACAGTTGCACAGGTCACTGGAAGAGTTGCTGACTCAGAAAGAGAGTTCAGTGTGCTGGAGTTAGAACCCTGGGCCTTGCATGTGCTAGGTTAAATGCTCTTTCATGAGCTGCATTCCCAGCCAGAATTCAGTGCATGTTAAAAGCCAGTTTGAGTTTGGTACTGAAATCATACCACTGTCCTTCAAAAAGACTTTCCTTCCTTTAATGTTGCCTTTATTTCAGAAAAGATTTTATTGTATTTGTCTAATAAAGACAGTAGTACAGTGTCTTAGTTGGGGTTTCTGTTGCTATGACAAAACCCCATGACCAAAAGCAACATGGGGTGGGGTGGGGGTGGAGGTTTATTTCAGCACGTTCCATCACTGAGGTAAGTCAGGGCAGGAACTTACACAGGGCAGGAGCTGGTGCAGAGGCCATGGAGGGGTGCTGCTTACTGGCTTGCTCAGCCTGCTTTCTTGTAGAACCCAGGACCACCAGCCCAGGGATGGCACCACTCACCATGGGCTGGGCCTTCCCGCATCCATCACTAATGAAGAAAATGCACTACAGTCTTGCCTACAGCTGATTTTATGGAGGCATTTTTAAAACTGACGTTCCCTTTCAGATGACTCCAGCTTGTATCAAGTTGACATAAAACTAGCCAGGACAGTCAGTTTGTCATGAACTATAATTAGTAATATAAAAATGGCAAAAGCTGTTATTTTAAAAACGCATGTAAGATTTGTCACACCCAAAGTGAATATTTTTTAAGAGTGTATTTGTAAAGGTTAATACACAACAAGGTGTGGTCTGTGCTGCTCTCAAGCCCCACAAAACTTTACTATAACTGTTATATACCTTTTAGAGTGGAGAAAAGGTGGGATTAAAAAACCCAGGGCTACCTGGGAGCATCAGCTTGGCAGCAAGACTACCTGCTGAGCCATCCACAGGCCCTCCATTGAGTTTCATTTTTTTTGTTCTCACAACCAGTGGTACCAGAGACTATAACAAGTATTTGAAAGGAATCCTAACTTCAGTTGATGACTGAATATTGGAGCAGAGAATTTTGATGGCAATGAAAACGGATGACAGCCCTAAAGCTTCCTTGGACACTTGGCTAATTAGTTCTTAGAAAAACTTGAACTTGGGGCTGGAGAGATGGCTCAGAGTTTAAGAGCAGGGGCTGCTCTTCTAGAGGTCCCGAGTTTAATTCCCAGCAACCACATGGCGCCTCACAACCATCTGTAATGAGATCTGGTGCCCTCTTCTGTGATGCAGGGACACATACAGAATACTGTATAAATAATGAAAGAAAAAAAGAAAAAGAAAAACTTGCACTCTGATGACATCTAAGTGTGCTGTCTTTTAAGATCAACTTTCAGCAAATGGCATATTTTAAGACTTTCAGAAAATTGGGTGACATTTATAAACAAATCGTTCGCTCCCCCTCACCTCCTACTCACACTTTTAAGCAAGATCTCTACCACTGATCTTGCCATTCCCACCACCCACTTTCAGATGCAGGGTCTCATTTATGTAGCCCAGGATGACCTGATACTTTAAAATCCTCCTGCCTCAGTTTCCCCAGTTGCTGGGATTGCAGTCATGTGCACCACATCCAACTCTTATTAAGTCACGTGGGTTTGACACATGCACCGTGAATTCATGCAGTTCAGTCCTAACATGCTTCCCTCCTCCAGAATTTCCTAATACCTCTTGCGGGGTGCCGGCCCTCTAGAGGCTGTGCTCTTCTTTGTATTACCATACATTGATTTTGTCTGTGACGTGGTTCGTTTTATGTAAAGGAAAGTTCACTGCACGTCACTGGGTGACGAGCACAGCTGTTAAACCATGGGAAACTTATCCTCCAATTCTTTTAGAAAGATAACATTTGCAGAATAGACTTTTTTTTTTAAATGTTTGTTTTTAATTTAATTAACCAAGTTTGTCTCCAGAGGAAGAAAAGGGGAAATGCACTTTACCTGACGTGTGTTCTTTTGAAACTCCGGTGATGTTTGGGGAAGCAAATTTACAGATCACCCATGCCACTTTAGTGGTTTTTCCTGTGGACCTCCCCTACACCCCCAAACGAAAATGACCCTGGGGAAGAAGTGAATGGTTGTGAAGTGTAGGAAGGCTGCTGGCTTGCCCTTAAAGCCCTGGGTCTCGGCAGTGGGAGACGGGCAATGGGTGTAAGTATGTGCTGGGTGACCCTGCGCGGGCGGCGACCACACCTCCTCACAGGGCCTCTGGCCCCAGGGTTTCCTGCAAGTTTCCTGCCCGGTGGCTGGAGGGCAGGCTAGGGACAGGCAGGAAAGGAAGATGCTCTGCCCAGAAGTGGGGGTGGAGGGGGTGGGATGGGTGGGTAGGGCGGACTTCTTGCGCTTGACCCCCGCCCTCTGAGAGCCCGCCTCGGGGCGTGGTCCCAGGCTGCCCCGGAGGGTGCCAGAGTGCCGGACACCGGCGTGCAGCTGCGGGACGCGGGATGCTCGTCCAGCCTCCCCGTGGCCGCTGAGGCTCCCCACTCGCCTCCACCGTGCCAGCCAGACCCGACCAGAGGTAAGGACCCCGGAGCGCAGGTGGCCCAGCACCCAGGCGGGCACCTGGAGCGGGCGTGGCCGACTGACGGGACTCACGTAGGCTCCGAAGTGGAGTTCAGGTTGGGACTTTTGGAAATGCAGCGTTGCGACATAAGTTTGTAACTTCCCCCAAAGAAATCTCCCTGGGATACTAACAATCAGCAATGGCCGTCAGTAACAAGCTTTATGCTGACTGTCTACGACTGGGCCGGGTTTCCACGCGTGAACTGACCGGCACTTTTGGAAAGTGAGTCGGTGGGAGAGCACAGCTTCTCGGGGAAGCACCACCCTGCCATCGGGATAGAGAAAGCTAGTTCACAAGTGCAGCTTTGGGGTCGGGATTTCCTCCTACCAAACGTTATTCCTAGATATACACAGAAGCCTTGCTTGTAAAATCATGTTGCTTTCCCTTTTATTCTTTGATAATGTCCTGTGGACGTTAGAGTAATTAATTTTTCTTTGTTGGCGGCTACGAAGCGTTTACTTAGCTGGTTTCTGGAAAAACGTGGCTTTAAGGGGAGGTGATGCTCAGTCGCTGAGAATATTCACACCCACTTCTCTCCACCTCCTCAACTGGTGCTTTTACAGTCTACCTGTAAACTTTTGTGTGTTGCTTCTTAGCTCCAAAGGTTCAAACCCAGGGCCTCACACATGCTGGACAAGCACTCTACCACTGAGCTAAAACCCAGGCCCTATACAAGTATTTTAAACGCCTTGAAAACGGGCCCAACTTCTTATTTTCTTAAAACGATTCTCACACCACGTATTCTACTCACAACTATTCAGGGATTTGGGAACATGGTGAAAAAAAAAAATCAAGTAGCTGCCCCCACCCCACACACAAATTAGAGGCATATTACGATTATAATCATAATGCATGTTATGATGTACAGGTAGACTGGGTCCTTCTATAATTCCATCTCTGTTCGTCTCTAAATACAGACCATTACACAAGTCTGTGTTTAACCGCTCATCTTCATAAGCCAGAAAATATAATCACAGAATCAGTAACGAGTAAAGAGTTTTAAAAGGACTATTATCTCGGAGAAGCAAGTCATCCCAGAACGCTGACCTCATCTTTCCAGACGTTGCTGCTAGGTGGGGTCTTATTATGCTGCCCAGGCTGGTCTCAGACTGGTAGGCTCAAGCCATCCTCCTGCCTCAGATTTTGGGGAAACTACAGGTGCCAGGGGCCATAGTTCGATAGTCTTCAGCCATGTTCCCCATCCAAATTCAAGGAAATGATTAGATCAAATCTGGAGCTAGTTCGACTCAAACAGAATTTTCATTTTGGTGTGTTGAGGAGGGAAGGGAACCCAGTCATCTGCATACTTAAACTTGGAAGCCTGCTTCCCTCTCAGGAAATGCGGGGTTTCCTTTGTTCAACCAGCTCTTACAGAACAAAAGCTAATAGAGACACACCAGTTTCCTTTCCACTGAATGGCGGCTTATTTCAGTCAGCCTGCTAATTCTGTTCATTTCTGTCCTTATCAGAAGGTATGTAGCATGCGTCTGGAATGTTATACGTGGGATAGAGATGCGCCTCAATGGCAGAGCACTTTCCTAGCATGGATGAGGCCTTGGGTTCAATCTATAGCTCCACAGGAAAGAAATCACCTGTTACTAACATGGGACTCTAAGCATTAAGAAAACATACATGGGGGTTGGGGATTTAGCTCAGTGGTAGAGCGCTTGCCTAGCAAGCACAAGGCCCTGGGTTCGGTCCTCAGCTCCAGAAAAAAGAAAAAAGAAAAAGAAAACATATATGTGGTTATGTTTAATAGAACAGTTTGCTAGATTCTAGTATGAAAAGACTACCCTTAAGTGGTCCAGAGTATTTCGATCAAAGTTCAGTATCCCTTCCTACAATTAACCGTGAACCACGGTCCAGCAAGGTCTTCCCTCGCCCACCTAGGTGGGCTGGGACGATTGCTCCATGAATCACCCATCTCCTGATGCATATCAGCAACAAGTATTGGAAGACTGACAGGAGATGGTCATTTTTATTTGTCTGTTTTCTCCTTCAACTACCCAAACAAGAAAAGCAGGGCCACAGAGAGTTCACATTAAATTGTAACATACTGAGTATCTATTGTTTGTTTTTTTTCTCAATTTTTTAAAAATGAAAAACATATTTTCTTTGAGTGAAGATAGATTTTTTTTTTGTACAATATATTCTGATTACAGTTTCTCCACCCAGTTCCTCTCCACCTTTCCTCCCATCCAGACCCACACCCTTTCTGTCTCTCCTTAGAAAACAAACAGTTGGCAATGAAGGAATAACAGTAAAATAAAATACAGGAAGAGAAATAAAGAACAAATCTGAATAGGACAAAATAACCAAACAAGAAAAAAAGCCAAAGAAAAAGCACAAGAAACACATATAGACTCTCTCTCTCACACACACAAGTTTGCACACACAGGAATCCCATCAAAACCCAAACCAGAAGCCATAATATATATGCAAAGGACCTGTAAGGTTAAAAAAAAAATGCCCTCACAACATTATGAAAGAAAGACCCTCCGAAAATGCCTTTGTTTTGTGTTGGCTGTCTACTGCTTGGGCATGGGGCCTTTCCTGAAAAGTGGTTTGTATCCTCAGTGAGACTCCCTCAGAGAAAATTAATTTTTCATTTGCAAATGACTATCATTTGGATATAGTTTCTGGGTTAGGGATGGGGGCTTGTATCTACCTCTCCTCTCGGCTCTAGGACCCCATTTGATGCAGACCTGTGCAGGATTGTGCACGCTGCCACAGTCTGTGAGCTCGTATGGGCACCAGCCCTGGTGTGTCTCCAAGGCCTTGATTCCTCAATGTCCCCATCCCCTCTGGCTTTTACAGCCTTTCTGACTCCTCTTCCTCAGTTCTCTGAGCCCTGAGGGGAGGGACTTGATGGAAACATCCCATTTAGGGCCAGGTGTTCTAAGGTCTCTCACTCAATGTATAAAACACACTTTTATCATACAATATATTTTAATCATATTTTCTCCTCCCCCTACTTCTCTCAGAGCCTCCTGACTTTCTTCCACAACCAACTTCATGCTCTCTTTTTTAATCTTTCAAACAAACAAACAAACAAACTCCAAAAACAAAAATCAAAATAAGCAAAAAAAAAAAAAATCAGTAGCAATGAAAATAAATAAATAAAACAAAAAGCACACAAAAAACATGGAGTTCGTTTTGTGCTGGTGAGCTAGTCCTGAGCATGGGGCCAGCCCTAGAGTGTGCTTGATATACCAGTGACACCATTGGAGAAAACTGATTTCCTTCTCTCAGGAGGTATGGTTAATAGCTTCTTGGTTAGGGGTGGGACTTTGAGTCCACTTTTGTCTGGTTTGAACTTGGGCAGGACTTACGCATGATTTCACAGTCTCTGTGAGTTCACATGTGTGTCAGCCCTGTTGTGTTTGGAAGACACTGTTTCCTTGGAGTCATTCGTCACCTTTGGCTCCTACAATCTTTCCACCTCCTCTTCCACGTAGATCCCTGAGCCTTGAGGGGAGGGATTTGATGAAGACATCCCATTTAGGACCGAGTCCTCCAAAGTCTCTCACTCTCTGCACATTGTTCAGTTGTGAGTCTCTGTTGATTCTCTGATGAGGGGTGAGCAAGGCTCTGATCTGTGGGCATAGCAATATTTCATTAGGAGTCATTTTATCGCTCTGCTCCTTCAGCAGAATAATAGGTTTTTCCGTAGGTCTCATGACCTATCTAGTCTCAGGTTCTCAAGACCTGTCTAGTCTCAGGTTCTTGTCCCCTTTAGCAGTGTCACATATAAGTTCCATACAGGAGCCTTAAATCTAGTCAAAAAGAGGTTGGTTGCTCCCATATTTATGCCAGTATTGCAGGCAGATCACTGTTGTAGGTTAAAGGATTTGTAGCTGGGAGATATTGATGGCTGATGATTCTCCTCCAGTGATGTACATGGTCAGTAGAGGTGATGCCTTTAGTTAGGCACCAGCTTGAATTCTCAATGTTTAATGACCCATGTAAGTTGTGTCTTCAACAGGTTGTGGGAAGCAACCAATAGCCTTGATAACAGCCTGTGATGTTTGAGAGACTCCCTGGGACTCCTTTGGCCAACAACTCAGTAAGATATAACCCATTCATGGCATTGGGGCTTTTACTTGATGGCATAAGATATGTAGGTGGGCATTGTCGCCCCCAGTAGATGGTGACTCCATTTAAATGACTTTCATATATGTATTTATGGAAACATCTACAGTAGTAGGTTACATATGACTTTCCAAAAGGCCTTTAGTGTGAGGTATCCCTCCCCATAGTCCTTTCTTTACCCTGTCCCCCCAACCCCCTCTACATTTATAATACTATATCCTACTTCCCATTCCTTGGAAGATCACCTCCTCCCCCTTAGTCCCTCACTAGCTACATAAGCTTGTGATTATTCTAATTGAAACACACATATCTAAAGCTTAAAAGCTAATGTCCACATATAAAAGAAAACATGCACTATTTGTCTTTTGGGGTCGATGTTTTCTCACTCAGGAGGATCATTTCTACCTCCACCCATTTACCTGCAAATTTAATTTTTCTTAGAAGCTGAATATCATTGTGTGAATGTACCACATTTTCGTTATCTATTTATCAGTTGGTGGATATGTAGACTATTTCCTATTGCTGGCTATTATGAATAGAGCAGCAGTGAACATGAATGAGCAGGTATCTCTGTAATAAGATGTAGAGTTCAGTCTTAGTTTGGGTTACTACTGCTATAATGAAATACTGTGATCAGAAGGAAGCTGGGGAAGAAAGAAAGAAGTGGGTTATGCTTCCACATCCGTAGTCCATCACTGAAAGAAGTCAGGACAGAAACTCAAGCAGGGCAGCAACCTGGAGGCAGGAGCTGATGCAGAGGCCATGGGAGGATGCTGCTTATTGGCTTGCTCATCATGGCTTCCTCAACCTGCTTTCTTATAGAACCCAGAACTATCAGCCCAGGGATGAAACCGCACAATGGACTGGGCCCTCCCCCATTTCAATCACTAATACTCTATAGTTGGATCTTACAGAGACATTTTTCCTATCAAGGTTCCCTTCTTTCAGATGACTCTAGCTTATATCGAGTTGACATAAAACTAGCCAGCACAAGTGTATATGCCCAAGAGCAGTATAGCTGGACCTTGTGTTGATCGACTTTCAGCTTTTTGGGGAATCTCCACACTGGTTTCCATAGTAACTGTAGCAGTTTGCACTCTCACCAGCAATGAGTGAGTGTTCCCCTTTGCCTGCATTCTTACCAGCATGTGCTGTCATTTGTTTATTAATCTTGGTCATTCTGACTGGGGTAAGATTAGATCTCAAAGTAGTTTTAATTTGCATTCTTTGATGGCAAAGGATGTTGAACATTTTTAAAAGCGTTTCTGAGCCATTTGGGTTTCATCTTTAGAGAACTTTCTGTTTAGTCCTATACCCATTTTTAATGGGTTGTTTGCTTGATGTTCAGGTTTTTGAGTTATTTGAATATTCTAGATACTAGCCATCTCTGTAAGATGTATAATTGGTAAAGTTTTTCCACATTCTGCAGTCCATTGCTTGGCCCAAATGATGGTGCCCTCTGGTGTTCAGACAATTTTTAGTCATTTATTAATTGTTGGTCTTCTGACTTTTGACTGGAAAAAAGACAGCATCTTCAACAAATGGTGCTGGACAAACTGGATGGTTGCTTGTAGAAGAATGCAAATAGATCCATATCTATCACCCTCTACAAAATTCAACTTCAAATGGGCCAAAGACCTCAACATAAAGCCCAGATACCAGAAGAAAAGGTGAGGAATAGGCTTGAACTCACTGGTACAGGAAGGGACTGTCTGAACAGGACACTGATGGCATAGGCATGAAGATCAATTAATAAATGGAACCTCAGACTCTGAAAGGCTTCAGTATGGCAAAGGACACCATCACTCAGGCAAAGCAGCAGACAATTTTCTTTCTTTCTTTCTTTCTTTCTTTCTTTCTTTCTTTCTTTCTTT
>CABHPQ010160996.1:5788-23188 GCA_902168405.1 Peromyscus aztecus | reverse complement strand
ACACACACACACACACACACACTCTTTCTCTGTCTCTCTTTCTCATCTATGCACACGCGCGCATGCGCGCGCGCACACACACACTTAAAAATTTTTGAAACATCTTTAAAATTGCTTGTCTCAGTCTTAATCCCTTCCTTGGCCTGTGATGGTGTGACAGGCTCTTTGGCCACTAGTGAACACCTTCCTCAACTCACATGTCTCCAGATGTAAAGGAATATTCTTCAACTTCCATTTTCCCTAAATGGAAAAACAAAACAAAGCAAACTTTATCCTGTTATTTATATATAGTTAAGTAAGTATGATCAAGTATTCAAATCTATCCACGTTTTATATATCTTATTTTAATCTCAAGTAGGAAACAGATGAGGTACAATATCTATGTTTTGATATATCTATGTGCTGATTCTGGTCATCACTGATTACATGTAGATAAGGGGAGTTTAAAGATGGTAAGTGTAAACAAAAATATGAGCCCTTTAGACATGTGCAATATAATATGTATATACACTATGTGGACGGGGTATGTACAATAAGAATAATAAAATTTTAATTATGTAACATTTTTCAAACTGAAAAGCGGTCCTGGCAGTTCTTTCGTTATGGAATAATGTCTTACCAGCCATGGGCCAGCTGACTGTTGCATTGCCAAATCCTGCCTGCTTTGATATGTATTTGGATCCAGTTCAGAAAGGAAACAAAGATTCCTATGTGTCTGCATTCTTTGCACCACTCAGCTGCTCCGCTGGGTCTCTTTTTAAAAGATATGCTTGATCATAACTGAATGGTACTTGGGACATTAGTAGTCATCTGCCCTATCGGTGCCAGGACCAGTTGCTGCCATGTCATTGAAGTTGCCAAGGACATGCCTAGTTATTTCAGAAATGTTCATACTATTGTGGATGACCAACAGAGAATAAATAAATAATATCCCTCATCCATCTAAAACTCTCCTCCTCACCCAAGTGGAGAACACGGGTTCTTTTACTGGTAAAAATTCCTAAGTGCTTATCTTGAACATTGGACAATAATCACTTTGAAGAGAGGTTAAGTGTCTGACATTTTAAATAATCCACGGCCATGTGTATTGTGCCGTTTAAACCAAACTTTCTCTGAACACCAGAAAATGATTGAAGTAAGAAATGTGAGGGCCTGAAGTTTAAGCCTGAGGATGGTCAATTTATTCCTCTACCTTCATAGTTATTCACGGCAGTTAGATGTTGAATGTTGTGAGTTCGGAGTACGTATCATTGTTCACCATTTTAAACAAAGGGCGATGAGAGAGTGGAGAGAGCTCTTAGAAAGGAGCAAGCTGGGTGCTCGACCTCTCAGTTGCTGTGTCGTTCTATGACATCCCCGGCTTGGTTCCACAGTCTCTAGTGTCTAAGAAGCTGTTTTCACGGCATCACTGATAGGCCTGCTCCAGCGCTCCCTTTAAAATGCAATTCTGACCATTTTCTTTCAGTCCTTGGAGAAACTGAGTACCTCCTCCTGCGAGAGCCAGTCCACGTGGCACTGAGCAACAGGACAGTGTCGGTGGGTTTCCGCTCTCTCGGTGACGTTAACGGGACACTGAGGAACGTGTCTGTCATGCTGTGGGCGGCCAGCACCAATCAGACTCTTACCACAAAGCACCTCCTGACCAACCAGTCCCAGGGGACTCTCCAGTTTGAGTGCTTCTACTTCAAGGAGGCGGGTGACTACTGGTTCGTAATGATTCCCGAAGTGACGGACAACAGCACGCAAGTTCCCTGCTGGGAGAAGAGTGCCTTTCTGAAGGTGGAATGGCCTGTCTTTCATATCGATTTGAACAGGACAGCCAAGGCCGCAGAAGGCACCTTCCAGGTGGGCCTTTATACCACCCAGCCGCTCTGCCTGTTTCCAGCGGACAAGCCGGACATGCTGGTGGACGTGGTTTTCACTGACAGTCTTCCTGAGGCAGGGACAAGGGGGCAGCCGCTGGAGATCAGAGCCAGCAAAAGGACAGAACTCGCTCAAGGTCAGTGGGTTGAGTTTGGCTGTGCACCCGTTGGGGTGAAAGCCTATGCCACCGTGGCGCTGAAGCTTTGGGGCCAAGACTCAGTCATTACTTCCACAGGACCCATTGACCTGGCCCAAAAATTCGGATACAAATTGACGATGGCACCGGAAGTCATGTGTGAGTCTGTGGTGGAGGTGATGGTCCTGCCACCTCCTTGTGTCTTCGTCCAAGGAGTGCTTGCTGTTTACAAAGAGGCCCCGAGACACCCGGAGGAGAGGATTTTTCAGCTGGCTGAAAACAGCCTGTCCCTGGGAGAGAGGAGAACAGTGTTTAACTGCACTTTGTTTGATGTGGGGAAGAACAAATACTGCTTTAACTTTGGAATTTCGAGGAAAAGCCATTTTTCTGCGAAAGAGTGCATGCTAATTCAGAGAAATATAGGTTGGTACTAAGATTTTTCGGCATTTAAAAATCCAATCAGTGCCTTCGTGTAATCAAAATTAAGACGATCTAGGTCAACTGTGGTATTCATGATCCATTCTTCAGACTATACCAATTAGCATTATTCATTTTTTTGTGAAAAATTAATAGCATATTCATCTTTCAGTTTCTGTGGGAGATTGGTTTCCAGGTCATCTCTAGGTTACTTATGAAACAGTACAATGTAATTCTGTGTAAGTAGTTGTTATGGTGCATTGTTTGCAGAACAATAACAAGAATGGAGTCTGTGCATTGCAGTACAGATGCAGTACAGATGCAGTACTTTTTCTGAGTGCTTCCTATCCATAGCTGATTGAGTCTGTGGCTATGAATTCTGGGGATAGAGAACTTGTTGAGAGCTGGGGGACCATATAGCTGTCTTGGACATCAGATTCACATAACCTCTTTAGGTTTTCTCTTTCCCTCAAAAATTATTAACCGTCAGTATCTCTTCAGCCAGTGATGGAGGCTCAGAGTTCCTCTCCACTCCATGGTGGTGTTGTTCAGGCAGCCACAGACACTGTGAGTTTCAAGTACAGAGGTCACGGCATATCCCAAAGATACTGTTTCACGCCTGTCCTCCCCAACTTCTGGATCCTACAGTTTTTATACCCCTTCTATCAGGATGGTCCTTGACCCTTGGGGGTGATACTATAGTTTCTTTCATTGAAAAGAGATTTTTTTCATACAGTATATTCTGATTATGGTTTCCTCTCCTTCAACTCCTCACAGTTCCTCCCTCCCTCCCCTCCCATCCAAATCCACACCTTTTCTCTCTCTCATTAGAGAACAAGCAGGCATCTAATGAATAATAATAAAACAAAATAAGATAAAACAAAAACAAATTGGAATAGGAAAAAACAGAAGAGAAAGAGCCAAAGAAAAAGCACAAGAAATACGCGTAGACTCAGACACACACAGGATTGCACACACAGGAATCCCATAAAAACACAAAACCAGAAGTCATAATTCAAAGGACCTCCTCACGGCCATGCTTCTCAGTCACTGACTCACTGAATCTTGTTAGTCCTTTATTTTTTTTGAAAATAGAATAATGTGTTTATGCCTCTCTCCTCTTTCAAATCTGTCTTAGGACCCAAGGATACAGTACATTTTGGATGTTGCCAAAAGGGACCCCTTGTGGTCCTTACATGATTCATTAGTCCCCGGTACTAAGTGCTCTTTATGACTATTAACCGGTTTAGGCCTTATAATCCTGTAACTTACGCTCATTACACTGTCAGTTTTATAGGTGAGGAAGTGAAGACACAGAAAAGCGAAGTCATTGGCTCGGGTTGTTTGAGTGAAGAGTCAGAGCACAAAGCTGAGTACACTACCAGCTCAGTGATATGGCTCAGTGGTAGAGTGTTTGCCCCGAGTTCTAGTCCCAGTCCCACAAAACAAGTGAAAACCAAAAATTGAGTGGACTAGCCTGACGAGTTGCTTTACCATGTTCTGCCACTGCCTTCCATGTCAATTCCTCTGTAAGACAATAAAAAGCTTTCAGCTTGGGTGGCCGGGCGGTGGTGGCGCACGCCTTTAATCCCAGCACTCGGGAGGCAGAGGCAGGCGGATCTCTGTGAATTCGAGCACAGCCTGGTCTACCAGAGTGAGATCCAGGATAAGCACCAAAACTACACAGAGAAACCCTGTCTCAGAAAAAAAAAAAAGTTTTCAGCTTGGAAAAGATTCTGGTTTTGTTTGTTTTTTTCTTCCTCATTCATCCTATACTGTGTAGCCCTTTTGGAAGACCTGTAACTGTTTGCATGTCCAGTATCCAAGGATGAGCACTGTTCAACAGAAGTAAACCTTGCTCTGTGCAAAGGGAATTTAACTGCTTTTCTCGGGTATCCCTACTTCTCCCTCACATCTGGGGGGTTCTTCTAAGCATGTTTTGTTTAGTTACCTTCATCTCTAGAGCACGATTGTCTTAGAAATGTCAGTATTTCATCAGCTTTATCCTTCAAACGATCTTAGAGTCAGAAACATTTTTTTTTTTTTTTTTTTTTGGTTTTTCGAGACAGGGTTCCTCTGTGTAGCTTTGCGCCTTTCCTGGAACTCACTTGGTAGTCCAGGCTGGCCTCGAACTCACAGAGATCCGCCTGCCTCTGCCTCCCAAGGCTGGGATTAAAGGCGTGCGCCACCACCGCCCGGCCAATCAGAAACATTTTTTTCCTTATCACATTCCAGACAAATTTTGCTCATTCAGAATTGGTATCTCTTGTGCTGGCTGGAAAGGCATTTTACCTGGCCAAACAAGCTCGTTTTAAAGTATGTATGTATCTATAGACATCTACAGAGGGCCAAACTAAACAACCTTTCATTCACAAAGAACAACTATTTAGAATACTGGTCATCTTGCTTTTCATGTGCGATGTGTGAACTATAGATGTCTAAGAGATTCCCATTTTAGAGTATTTTCTTCAAAGTTGTTTCATATCTTTAGGGATCTGAAGCTTAAGGTGTTTAAATGTTTTTCCTGTGTAAATTTGATCATTGCTTTAGTTGAGCTGGGGCTAATTCCTATTTAGTTATTTTGATTTAGAAACAGATTTTAAAAAATAGTTTAAGTGTTTACTTTTTGTGGTTCTTTGAGCCATGATTTTACTTTCAAGGGGAAACAGCACAGTGTCTGTGTGGTGGATGTGGATGCGTGTGCATACATATGTGTGAAGGCTGGTGGATGCGGATGTGTGAGGGCTGGTGGATGCGGATGCGTGTGCATGCATATGTGTGAAGGCTGGTGGATGCGGATGTGTGAGGGCTGGTGGATGCGGATGCGTGAGGGTGGTGGATGTGGATGTGTGTGCATGTATATGTGTGAGGCTGGTGGATGCGGATGTGTGAGGGCTGGTGCATGCATATGTGTGAGGCTGGTGGATGCGGATGTGTGCACATGCTTTTGTGTGAAAGCTGGTGTTTTCAGTCATCTGCACCTTTCCAACATCTTCCT
Organism: Peromyscus aztecus; assembly: GCA_902168405.1. Taxonomy (NCBI): domain Eukaryota; kingdom Metazoa; phylum Chordata; class Mammalia; order Rodentia; family Cricetidae; genus Peromyscus; species Peromyscus aztecus. The sequence goes on along the minus strand of CABHPQ010160996.1, from coordinate 17,774 downwards.
CTATTGCTCTCCACCTTCTTCTTCTTCTTACTGTTTTTGAACTAGGGTCTCTTATTGAATCTGAAGCTCAGTCTCAGGTAGGCTGACTGACCAGTGAGCCCCTGGGACTCGCCTACTTCCACCAATGCCAGTGTTAGAGTTACAGGCACAGGTGGCCGTGCCTGACTTTTGCGTGGGTGCTGGGAATTTGGACTCAGGACCATTTGCTTTCATAGCTAGTGTTCTTACCCCAATGTTCGAAGCCCCAAATGTTCAGAGCCTCAAATACAACATTTTAAAATGAGTTTGTGTTTTTACACTAAGATTCATGTTTTGTTTTGTTTTTCAATCAAAACTGATTTTCTTTTCCTGGTTCCCACTAAAGGAATTGTTGGTTTTATTTCACAAATGACTTTATGTATTTAAAGAAATTATACTTGTACTTACAAAAAGTCAAAATCATTTTTTAAAGAGAACATAACTGGGTCATATTTTTTAAATCCAGCTTAACAATCTTGGGCTTTTAATTGGTATGCCAAGAGGAACAGGAGGACTATTGTTTTTTGTAATTCTCCATTTCCATAGTATTAAACACAAACACAAGAAAAGACTAAATCAACTGTATGTTGATCTAACTTTCTGTTTAAATCTTGTAGTAGTAGAATTTCCGGTAGATTTTTAGAAAATGAACCACATTGGGTATACACAGAGACTTTCATAGGAGATTCCCAGAGCCTTACAGGCAAGGGTACTTACTCGTGGCTGAGCTGCTCTGGAGCCTGGTAGACAAGGCTCATTGTTCCTCCACAGGACGATCTACAGTGTGATCCAGGAGGCACAGAACCAATATTGTGTTCAGTTGGACCGCTGTATGGAATATCATTACCACATCTCAGTTGATGTTGGGCCATGATACTCATTTATACTGCTCACACTCTTGTGAAAATCCTCAGAGACTTAATTACCTTAACAAACTCATATTCCATGACTCACTCCAAAGATTGCACCACCTGGCTCCCCTGAGAACACATCTGCCCTACAACTTTTCCTGGTGTTTTTGTAGTGCTTTGTGTACCTGTAGCTGTGTTAGAAGTTTTTGTCCACGATGGATGAAGAGGTGTTATTCTATAGAGGGTGATAAGTGGTGCTGGCGGGATCTGATGGATACTGGGATTGGGTGGGTATTGACAGAGAAGGGGTTTGGATTAATTTTCAATAAGAAACAAGTTATTATGTGTGGCAGTGATTTCGTATCCACTTCGAAGAGGAAGTCTGAATTTATCAACAGCATTTTGATCTGGAGGATGTAGCTCAATGGTAGAGCAGTGGCCTACCCGGGTTCCATCCCAGTACTGGAAGGGTGGGAAGAAAGCAGTTTGGGGGGAGTCTTGTGTGTATTGTGAGGTTCCGTTTGTAGGTGGGTCTGCTGCTAGGATTGTTAAGAGTAAATTAACTCATCATTCATCCCACATTGTTCCTCTGTATCCAGGTAATGTTCCCAGTTCTGTGGCTAGTTTTGTCTTTTGTTAATATATGCACTCCATTTCCTTTCAGTGTTCACAAAGTATATTTTCTTCTTTCCTTTTACTTTTGACTTACATGTTTTTATGTGTGTGTTATACATATTTTATGTGTTTATATATATAAAGTTCTTGGTTTCAAACAACACACACATGTGTACACACACACACACACACACACACACACACACTCACACACATACACACACTTGAATCATGTCAAATTTTTAATCCAATCTAACAATCTCTGTTTTTTAATTGGTATGATTATGCAATTTATGTTTAGTATTATTATTACATGTTTTGATTAAACTTTGTTTTTCTGGGGTTATAAATCTTCCATTAGATCTTTGTTTTCTTTTTCTTTTTTTATGTAGATTAATTGAAGATTTTTATGATTTACTTTAACCATGTTGTGAGTTTGTGATTTATACATTAAAAATTTTTAGTTGATTGTCCTAGAGGGATGTGTGTATGTGTGTGTGTGTGTGTGTGTGTGTGTGTGTGTGTATTATATACAATATATACATATATATATATATATCTTTACCTCCAATCTACTTTGAGAAACAGTTTTGTTTTTTTCTTAATAATGTTATTTTAATTAAAGTATAGTTGCATCATTTCCTCTCTTCCCTTTTCTTCCTCCAACCCCTTCTGTTTCCCCTTACCCCATCTCAAATTCATGGCCTCTTTTTCTTTGTTAAATATGCATACACACCCACATATACACACATAAATATACAAATACAACCTGTTGAATCTGTTTAGTTTTGCTTACGTGTATATGATGTCAGGGCCGACTGATTGGTATTGGATAAACTTAGGGGACTTATCTGGGGAAGACTAATTCTTCTCTTAGCATTGTTAATTGCCTGTAGTTCTTTTTCTAGGGGTGGGGCCCTTAGGATTTCCTCTTTTCCCATTAGCATGTCTATTAGCATTTTCCTCATTCAACCCTTGTTTAGGAAGCCATGCTGCTGTGATATCATGGTTAGGGCTTGCCTGTCATTTCTAGGAGATACACTCTCACAGATTTCCTGGTCCTCTGACTCTTAGAATCTTTCTGCCCATCTTCCATGGTGTTCCCTGAACTGTAGGTGCAGGAGTTGTGTTGTAGATGTATCTGTTGGGGCTGAGCACCTCATGGCTCTCTGCATTATGACCAGTTGTAGTTTTCTGGGATGGTCTCCATCTTCTGCAAAGACAAGCTTCTTTGATGAGGGTTGAGATCTACACTTCTCTGTGAGTGTATAGACAAGTATTTAGAATGCTGTTCGGAAGTAATCTGGTCTAGCAAAGTGGCAGCAGTAGGTTTCCAAGATCTTTTTCTTTCTGTATGTCTTCCTACTTGATGTTTTCTGAGCATCTTGAATTTGTCCTTTAATATCTTAATTAATTTTGGACATATCTTTTCAAATAATTATTCTCTCCTATTCCACCTTTTCCTTCCAGAATTCCAAGTCCATGTGTGATATCCTGCTTGATGTCTTCCTGTTGCCCACGGTTGTTTGGACTTCTCTCACCCATCTCATTCCCCCTTGTTATCTCGGTCCATTTTGTGCTATAGAGAATGACAGAACATCTGAGTTTGGATAATTTATAAAGAGCAGAGGTTTATTGCTAAGTCTAGATGATGGGAAGGCCAAAGTCTGGAATCCCATATCTGGTGAGGATCTTTCTGCTATGTCATGAAGGGAAGCAGCAGAAAAAGCAAAAGAGTGCACATCTCAAGTCTTCTGGGATGCAATGAATTAGCATCATTCATGATGGCAGAGCCCTTAGGACCTAAATACTTTCCATTAGGTCGAACCTCCCAACACTGCTGCACAGGGTGGGGCTGGGGTGTGTGTCAAGCTCCTACCACGTGCTTTATTTTGGGTACATAGTCTACTCAGAGATACCTTTATGTTTCCATTTGAGTTATTTGTAGTTACCTATATTCATATTTATCTTCTTCAAGTGTGTTGAACATACTGGGAGTTGGTGGACGGCTTTCTTCATCTTTACCACTGTATTTCTGTGGTTCTAGCATTTCAGTTAGTATCCTTAGCTTACAGTAGTGGTACATTTTCATGTTTGTATGTATCTTCTTTGACTTTTCCACTAATGTCTAATTTAACACATTAGTCATGAGTATTTTGAATTTTATTTCCAATATACCTAATGTTTAAGTCATGTCTGAGTCTGATTTTATTGATTACTTTGTTTATCTTTTCTTTTTTTATGCATCTCAGAATTGTTTGAAATTCTAGACACCTAGGCAAATGTAATTTATTTCCAGAAATAGGTATGCCTCTGCTTGCAATCGGCTATTTTTGTGAGTTTTGGGTTAATGTGGTTAGGAATTGGGCAGTGTTTGGGTTGTTCCTGTTGCTCTGGCAACCCTTACTGAACCTTAGATTTCAGTGTGTGTCGGAGTTACGCTGTGTTTAGGGGAAACATTGTGCGGCCGGAGGGATTTTCTTCAGGCTTCTGTACTTCCCCACTTTCAGTCTTGGCACCCAGGTGGAAGTCAGGCCATCCTGTGGGGTTCGTATGTAGATTCTGGGGCTTGAATCAGATCTCCAGGCTTGGTAGCGAGCACCACTGTCCTCTGAACCGTCTTGCCAGCCTTCACACTAGCTTTCACCTCTAGGTCTCGCCTCCCCCAGGCACCAATCTGTTGGTATTTGGGACTTGGGAATTTACTAACCTGGAGGTATTACTAACTGCTAATATTAAACTAGTTGGTACTTAATTTACTGTCTTGTGGTTCTCTTTCATCTGAAGCAAGGGCTGTGTGTCTGAATCCTAGGGAGGAGGCAGGCTCTATGATCTCATGCAGTAGTGGAAGACCTCGAATAGTGTGGGCCCAGGACATTTTCAGCTCTTCCCCAAGTCTGTCACAACAGCTGGCCTCAGTGAATGCTCTCAGCATGACTGCTTTGCTACGGTTTCCTCCGTGGTTGAGGCTATTGTTCCATAGAGAAGATGGAAGGAAGGGTCTGTATGGTTTGATGTTTTTGTTACTGTGACCTAGTCCCTCCACACACACTGTGAGGAGACTTTGTCTAGTCCTACACTTGACCTCAGCCCTTCTGGGGGGATCCCTGGAGAGGAGGATGCATGTGGGCACAAATGCCCCTTCTTACCTTGTCCCCAGAGACTGTGTTCTCATCCTACTCTCAGCAATTCATGACGTTTTAGATGTGTTTGTCTGATGCGCGTGTGTGGGTGGGTCCTGGATCCTGGCCCAGGCAAACAAGTATTGCAGCCCCTCTTTCCATGGAGGGGCCTGACTCTCCTTTCACTGTGGGCTGGTCTGTTGCCCTGTGACCTCAGCTCTCTGCTGGGTTGTAGGAATGCTCAGTCCGGCTAAGGCTGTATAGATTATACAGCTCTTCTTTGTTTTGAGATGAAGACTAACACTCCAGATTTTTTGACATCTATGAGGATGTTTTTCCTTCTAGCCTTTTAGGACCAGGGCCTCGAGTTTTGCTGCTTCCTTTGGGTGCAGTTAAATCCCGATTCTTACGTGACTGGCACTAAAAGCGTGACTTATGTCCTTGCAGAAACTTGGGGACCCTGGCAGCCGTGGAGTCAGTGTAGCACCACGTGCGGGGATGCTGTCCGAGAGCGTCGCCGCGTGTGCCTAACTTCTTTCCCCTCCAGACCCAGCTGCTCTGGAATGTCCTCAGAGACCTCTCCATGCTCCCTGGAGGAGTGTGCTGGTAGGTGTTCCTGCTTCCTTTCGGGTCACTCCCCCAGAGCCTCCGGGAGCTACCAGCCTGTGTCCGGTGGACGCTTACCCCTCTGATTGCCACCCTCTGACTTCGTGCTTATCCGTGGCTGAGTTGTGGAGTGGTCGGGGTAGTAACTTGCCAATGAGATGATGGGATTTGATATTGGAAGTAAGGGAAGAGATGTGGGAATACGTCTAAAGATTCAGACTTGTTGAGTAGTCTTTAAAACTGCAGAAAGAGTTGGTGGAGAGTGTTGCAGGAATCGGTTCTTTCCTACCCGTGTGGATTCCAAGGATGGAACTCAGGCTCACAGGCTTGGCAGCAGGTGCTTTGCCGGCTGAGCCATCTTGCTGGCAACAGACTTTGTCTTTGGTAGGCTCTCACGCTGTAGCTCAGGCTGATCTTGAGTTTTTATTCCGCCTCAGCACCTAGGGTGCGAGGATTGCAGGTATCCCACCGTGCCCAACCAGTTGTGATTTCTCCCCCTGCTTCTCTACTACCTTAAAACAACATAATGAAACAAAAACTCCTATGGAGAAACATCTCTCCTGAATATTCCCCCTATCGTCTCAGAGGTTGTCCAAAGGGTGTGTGTAGACCATCAGTTGTCAAAATGAAGCAGGGTACCCTGTTTCTTTCCTCTTCAGTGGCCGAAGTTTGTTACCAGTTCTGTCTGGGAGGAGGAAGCAGGGAGATTTCTTCTTGCCATCCCCATTGACTAGACTTTCCTGTGTTTTCTGAGCATCATCGAGATCCACCCTGATAGGTACTCAAGGGTATTTGATGTGAGTGGTCCATGGAGATGCTCACTTGCCTAAGCCAGATTTGCCTCCTCTGTGCAGCTGAATGGCACTGACTCACAGTTATGGTGATGAAGGGTCTGTGCTCTTATTCCAGCCCCCTCCTGAGAAGCTGCTTGGTTAGCCGGCCAGCTTTTGCTGAGGTCCTGACTTTTAGATAAAGTTCCTCTGTCAAGGCCTATTTTCTTATACTCTCCATTTCCAGATTCAAAGGCATCCTTAGTTCCTCGTCCTTCTGGGGTTGGGGTGCCTTAGATGGTTCCCTTTGTTTGGACCTCAGAGAACCTTTTAGCCAAGACCATAGGCACCCAGCAGCCTCTCCCAGTGTCCCCATCTGTGACCTTAGAAGGTCTTCTTGCTACTTTGTATTTTCAGCCAGTACTGTAGGCCCTGTGTCCTTCATTTTAGCATCTGAAGAATGTTATTCTCCGTTTTGTCTTCTTATTGCAACAGGCTCTTCTTCCCACCCTTTAAGAAGTCCTGAACTCTCTAAAAGAAATTGCATCTGTCCTGAACACGTGAAGACATTTTTTCTTTTCTTAACATTGAAATCTTTGCATGTACACATGCACATGAGCTTTTGAGTGCATGCATGTGCCCTGGTGCTTATGTAGAGGTCATAAGATAACTTGCAGGCATTTGTTCTTTCTACCCTGTGGGTTCTGGGAGTCAAACTCAGGCCGTCAGGGTCTGCAGCAAGTGCCCTTAACTGCTGAGCCATCTTGCCAGTCCCAGCCATTTTTTCCTGCCATTATTCTGTAAACGATATAGTGTGACAACTAGTTATACAACTGTTGTAGATCCTGGGCAATATATAGACCTAAAAATGTCTTCAGAAGCAGGAGGATGTGTGTGAATTCTGTGCAAATATGACACCATTTTATAGACACGCGCAGAGGCTGATATCCCCAAGCATCCAAGAGATAATCCTAAGATGCTAAGTGATGGCTGTATACTCTCTCCTGCACATTTTGGAGGAAGGCTCTGGGCACATGGAGGTGCCCTGCCCAGGGTCACAAAATGAAGAGTCATAGTAAGCGGCCTATCTTAACTACTTTGCCTTTCTGTTCAGGCCAGTGCAGCTTTCTGGAAGAGACATCAGCAAGTGAAGTTGGCAATTGTCTTTTGAGGAAATGTGGTTGTATTTTATGTTCTGGCATCTAACTTCCGTTACATTGGGTGGGGTCTGGAAAAGCACACATTCTTAACAACACAGCTGAGTGATAAAGATGCCCCTTCCTGTACACCGAGGCCTGGGATAAATGCTTAGTTGGATAAAATGAACTTTCCATGTATTTGCTTCTTCCTCTTCTGTCTGTCTGTCTGTCTGTCTGTCTGTCTGTTACTCTCTAGAGATGTGAAGATCTGGTCAACACCAGGGCATCTCCTTCCCTTCAGGAGATGCAGGAGGAGTTAGATAAGGCAGGATGGGCCAGACCAGCAGCTGTGAAAAACTCTTTTCCAGCTGTGGGTTGTTTTTTTTTTTTTTTCCTGAAGCTGCCAGCCAGAGTCAGAAAGTGAAATAGCAAAGAGAGCACTTTGTGATGGGTGGTGGGAATGCGGCCACACACTGTCATCGGCGGCCATGGCCAATAACGGAGGCGACACACCAGGGAACTGTTTTCACTGAATCGAGGATCCAGAGTTCTGTCTGGCTGTGGAAGGAAATGCTTTTGTGCCACCGACACGTCAGCAGAAGAGTGGAAGGCGGCCGTTGCTGTGATAGGTTCACGCCGTCTGGTGCAACAGTGATCATTTCACTGTCATTCGCTTTAATAATGGCAGAACCAGTTGATTAAACTAATGTCCGTTGGGTACTGTGTGCAGGTTACAGTGAACTGTGACTGGGATCAGGAATCTATTGAATTTACTTACAAGGTATGTCCTCGTCTTGAAATAGGACATAGCAGCCTGGAAGGTTCAGAAAGAAACATAATATAATACAAAGGCTGAAATGATAAAGGTGTGAAGACAAGTCATCCCATGCGGAGGCTGGAGGGGCAGTGACGGTTGAGAGCAGAAATGTGGGCAGCTTCTTCCCGCTCAGGAGGATGGGGTCTGGATATTAGAATGGGACAAGCGATGGACTCCATGGCTACTGGTCAGATTTGCCTCAGGGAGTTTTGCTAATTGTGAAAGTTTAGGCACAGTTACCTACAGCATGTATGTTTGGTTTCGAGTTTTACTCATGGACTTTGCCCACATGCCCCTCACCCGTACATTAAACTACAGGTAGCCCATGTTCCCATCTTCATAAGTGTGTGCGGGAGGGTCTTGGCAGGAGCTGCTGAGCACAGAAGTCTCCCGGTTGTGGCTTCCCCGGCCACCTGCCTTCTGTGGTCCCTGTTTTTTCCGGGTTTTCTCTTTACCAGTCACCTTGTGTGCCTTCAGCTCTCATCAGGAATCCCAAGTCTTTCCTTTCTTCTAATTTTTTCCAAGTTCTTTCCTTTCTTCTAATTGCTCTGATAACTAGGGCAACCACTTTGGCTCTAAAATGCAGAGAAATCAACATAAGAGAATACGTGTGTTTTAACTTTGTTTTTTTTTTTTTTTTTCTTTCAAGTTTTCCGGTCACCAGGCCCATCGCCGCTTCCACCCCAGGGTCCCGTGAAGTCCAACAACGTCGTGACCGTCACGGGGATATCCTTGTGCTTGTTCATCATCATTGCCACCGTGCTCATCACACTCTGGAGGAGGTTCGGCAGAGCCCCCAAATGCAGCACCCCGGCTCGACACAACTCCATCCATTCGCCTGGCTTCCGGAAGAACTCGGATGAGGAGAACATCTGCGAGCTGAGCGAGCCTCGTGGAAGCTTCTCGGATGCGGGTGACGGACCCAGGGGAAGCCCGGGCGACACGGGCATCCCTTTGACATACAGGTGCAGTGCGCCAGCCGCTCCCGAGGACGAGGCCTCAGGCAGTGAGAGCTTCCAGTCCAACGCTCAGAAGATCATCCCACCCCTGTTCAGCTACCGCCTGGCCCAGCAGCAGTTGAAGGAGATGAAGAAGAAAGGGCTCACAGAGACCACCAAAGTGTACCACGTGTCTCAGAGTCCCCTGACGGACACTGTCGTGGATGCCACTGCCAGCCCTCCCTTAGACCTGGAGTGCCCCGAAGAAGCAGCAGCAGCAGCAGCTGCAGCAGCAGCCGCAGCCGCAGCAAGCAAGTTCCGAATCAAGTCCCCATTTGTGGACCAGCCTGTGGCAGGCCCCGGGGAAAGGCCCCCTTCCAGGCTGGATTGCATCGTGCCTCCGCCCAGCTGCGCGGTCAGTCCCAGCCAGACCCTGATCCGCAAGTCGCAGATGAGGTCGACTGTCGGGAGAGAGGGCCCATCAGAGAGGTGCCACTCCAGAAGTTCCCTCTTCAGGAGGACGGCTAGTTTTCACGAAACCAAGCAGTCTCGTCCTTTCCGGGAGAGGAGCTTGTCGGCGCTGACTCCCCGCCAGGTCCCCGCCTACAGTTCCCGGATGCGGACCTGGGACCAGATAGAGGACAGGTGTAGACCTCCCAGTCGAAGTGCCCACCTGCTTCCGGAGAGATCAGAACACTTCCAAGGGGCAGGCCGGACCAGCAGTCCCTTGGGCCCCCTCTCTAAATCCTACACCGTGGGGCATCCCAGGAGGAAACCGGACTCGGGGGATCGCCAGGCGGGATCGGTGGCAGGAGCTGAGAAAATGGAGCCTCCCCGAGCTCACAGGGGACCGTCCCCCAGTCACAGGAGTGTTTCAAGGAAGCAGTCTTCGCCCCTTTTCCCCAAAGACAGCTACCAGAAAGTCAGTCAGCTTAGCCCTTCTCACTTCAGAAAAGATAAATGCCAGAGCTTCCCCATCCACCCAGAGTTCGCCTTCTACGACAATACCTCTTTCCGCCTCACCGAAGCTGAGCAGAGAATGCTGGACCTCCCGGGATACTTCGGCTCCAACGAAGAGGATGAAACCACAAGTACACTCAGTGTGGAGAAGCTGGTCATCTAAGGCGAAGAAGCTGCAGGACCCACCCAGGACCCTTTACCCAACGGGCAGTATCCACTGCTCACATACTTTCTGTTAACTGTATTGTGTAACTTTGTGGGAATTAGTTCGCTCAGAGGGGTGTGTGTGTGTGTGTGTGTGTGTGTAACTCATTAGGAAGAAGTCATTTACCCTGAACGTTCCTTGTTGGTATCCCTTTTCTATTGGCTTATTACCACTAATACAGTTTAAATAAGGCAAATGTATGATGCATTTTGAACGCTGCACTGGGTGTTTCCAACTTTGGAATCTGGAAGCTTTTCCCAAAGGGGAGGAGCCTTCTGCTGCTGGCTGTCGTGTGCAAAACTCATATAGGAGTGATCTTGTAACTTGCTTTGTTGTGCTGTAAGAACTAAACAAAGAGCCTAAAAAATGGGCTACTTCTTTTGAAGTTTGTTACCAAGTGGCATAAATCCTTTCAGCCCAGTGACCTAACGACTAGCCAGCCTCCACTTAAATAGCTGCCTTTTCTTATTTAGTGACCTCCCTCCTGCCACACCCATCCTGCCTTTCCATTGTTTTCCCTCTTGTAGAGTGTATCAGGATGTCGGCCCGCTGGTGAGGTTTCAGAGAGGGGGAAGTCACAGCTGTAAACACAGTAGTTTCAAACGTTAATATTTGTTGAACTGCTACTGGGGCCATTTTTACTGAACATGAAAGCCTGCTTCCTTTGGGAGAGCTGTAACGATGACTATCTGCTCTGCAGGAACAGGAGGGGTAGACTGTCCAGAGCTGTCTGACAACCGCTATGCATGGATGAAAGAAGAGCCAGGCTCAGTGCTCTCCAGTTTCTTTATTTATCGTACCAGAAAGCTTTGTTCCCGCTCCAAGCTCGCAGGCCTGTGTGCCAACCTTTGACACAGGGGGCACGTGATCACTTGTTCCAGATTTCCCAGTGAATCAGCCAGCGGCGTCAGACTGAGACCAGAACGGCTTTGGAGACATGGAAGTGCAAGAAGAACACTGTAGGCTGAGAGGTTTTCTGTTAAGTGGTGTTCACCATCTACCTAGCCCAGTTTTCTGGGGCTCTCACTAACAGGGAACCCCTGCCTCTGAGAGAAGAGGTGTTTCAGCAGTCTTTAACGTGTAAGTTGTACATTTCAATAGGCAGATTTTCTCTTTCTTGCATCTCCATGTATTAGTACTCAGTACTAGAGTAGGGACTGAGTAAAGATAGAGTAAATGGCTGGTTGGTGAAATGCCTTCAAAACCATTTGTGGTTGAATTAGAATGATTCCTTATAATACTTCACACCATAAATCATTATAAAGGAAATATGTTCATGAGAGATCATGAGATTTTAGTTTATAGAAGTCTCCACAAATGGAAGTTTTGTTGTTTTCTTTTTAATCTTTACTTTTTGGTCTTACCGACTTGTGTGTTTCCAACCATCCTCTGAACTCTTAGTGATGCTTTGCCAACATTTTGCTAGTTCTGTGTTTCAGATTCTTTTACTATATGTGATCTCGGCAATCTGGATAAGCACATTTATATATTTATTGTCTGTGTCTCAACCAGTCATAACTCTCTGTGATGTGTCTGTGCTCACTTACCTGAGAAGAAAGTTTCTTTTAAAATATAGTTTTTATTATAAAATTTAAAAATTAAAATTTATTTTAGAAATTTATACAAATATTATATTTACACAATTTCCACCCCTTCCTCTTCCCTTTCTAACCACTCCCTCTCAAATTCATAACTCTGTGTGTGTGTGTGTGTGTGTGTGTGTGTGTGTGTGTGTGTGTGTGTGACTGGCCATTTGGGATTGAATTGAGCCCTGTCAGGGGCTTGTCCCTGGAGAAAAGTTCCCTGTCTCTCAGCAGCCATTGTTTGCCCAGGGCTCTTCATCTAGGGTTGGGGCCTTGAGAAATGTCCCCGATCCTGTTGGCACGTTAACTAGTGTCGCCGATCCTGTTGGCACGTTAACTAGCATGCCGATCCTGTTGGCACG
>CABHPQ010160995.1:0-42745 GCA_902168405.1 Peromyscus aztecus | reverse complement strand
ATCTGAGGAGTATTGGCATTAATTCTTCTTTACAGGTCTGGTATAATTCTGTGCTAACCCATCTGGCCCTGGAGATTTTTGTGTTGGAAAACTTTCAGTTCCTGACCTATTTCACTAGTAATTATAGGTCTCTTTAATTTGCTTATCTGATCTTGATTTAACTTTTGGAAGGTTGTTTATATTAAAAAAATTTTATCCATTTCTTTTAGACTACAGATTTTTAAAGTGTGTCCTTTTGATGTTCCTCTTTTTTTGTCTCTAATTTTATTAATTTGAATTTTCTTGCTCCATATTTTAGTTAATTTGGCTAAGGGTTTATCAATCTTATTGGTTTACTCAAAGAACCAACTCTTTCTTTGTTGGTTCCTTGTTTTGTTTTGTTTTTTTTAATTTTCAGTTTGTTTGATTATTTCTTTCCATCTACTCCTTTTTTGTGTTATTTCTTCCTTTTGTTCTAGAACTTTCAGATATACCATTAAGTTGTTAATATGAGGTCTCTTCAATTTTTTTTATGTAGGCACTTAGTGCTGTGAACTTGTCTCTTAGAACCTTCTTGGGTATATTGTGTTTCCATTTTCATTAAATTCTAAAAAGTTTTAATTTCTGTCTTGACTCATTTTTTTATTCAGTAGCGAGTTGTTCAGTTTTCATGAGTTGGCATACTTTCTGTGTTGCTGATATTCAGCTGTAATCCATGGTGATCAGATAGGGTGTGTGATATTAGTTCAGCTTTTGTTTTCTCTTTTGTATCTGTTGAGACTTTCTTTGTGGGTATGTAGTCAATTTTGGAGAAAGTTTCAGGATGTACTGAGAAGAAGTATATTCTTTTGTGTTTGGATGAAATGATCTGTAAATATTTGTTAGGTCCAATTGATTTATAGCTTCAGTTAGCTCCAGCATTTCTGTTCAGTTTTTATCTGGGTGACCTAAGTCTCCAACTATTGCTGTGTAGGGATCAATATGTAATTTAAGCTGTAGTAGTGTTTCTTTTTTTGAACTTTGGGGTCCTTGTATTTGATGCATAAATGTTCAGAATTGCAGTATCTTCTTTGTGGATTTTTTTTCTCTGATGAGTATGAAGTGTCCTTTCCTATCTCTTCTGATTAGTTTTGGTTTGAAGTCTATTTTTTTTAATCAGATATTAAGATGGCTACATCTTGTTGCTCATTGGGCCCATTTGCTTAGAATATTTTCTTTCGCCGGGTGGTGGTGGCGCACACCTTTAATCCCAGCACTCGGGAGGCAGAGCCAGGCAGATCTCTGTGAGTTCGAGGCCAGCCTGGTCTACAGAGTGAGATCCAGGAAAGGTGCAAAGCTACACAGAGAAACCCTGTCTCGAAAAACCAAAGAAAAAAAAAAAGAAAAAAAGAAAAAAAAAGAAAAAAAGAAAAAAAAAGAATATCTTCTTCCACCTTTTACCCTGGGGTGATGTCTATCCTTGATGTTGAGGTGTGTTTCTTAGATGCAACAGAAAAATTGATACTGCTTTGTAATCCAATCTGTTAGTCTGTGTCTTTTTATTGGGAATTGAGACCATTAATATTGAGTGTGTTTATTGATATGAGCAGTATTTATTGATTATTGTTACTTTTTTTGAATCTTAAAGAGTCTTATTAATAAAATCAAACCTGAGGCCAGTTATTGGGGTGAATGCTGGAAGATCAGAGAGACAGAACAGGCCACAGCCACCTCACCTCACCAGTTCCTCAGCTGATCCTGTTTCCTCAGACTGGAAGCCTCTGAGTCCTCATCCAGAATGAATCTCAGCTGAACTGCTGTTCCAAAGCCTGAAACCTTAATCCGCCAAAAGCTCGATTATTGCTATTTTTATAACAAGATTATAGTGTGGATCCCCCCTTTTGATTTACTGTTCTATGATTATTTACTATTTGTGTTCTCTTGGGTGTTGTTAACCTCTTCAGACTGAAGCTTTTCTTCTGGCACCCTCTGTAGAGCTGGATTTGTAAATATATACTACTTAAATTTGGTTTTCATCTGGGAATGTTTTTTCTTTCTCCATCTATTATGATTGAGAATTTTGCTGATGTAGTAGTCTGGGCTGGCATTTGTGGTCTCTTATAGTGTGTAGAACACCCATCCACCCCTTTGGCATTTAGAGACTTTATTGTGAAGTTAGGTGTTGAGTCCAGGTCAGGTGTGGCCACTGGCGATCTGCAGGAGATAGTGTTTCTAGGTATAGGCAACTGATGCAAAGCTACATCCTGTGATAAACACTTATTAGTCTTGCTTGTATGCATCACCTCACAGAATGCAAGCATCATGGGATTTTGTCTTATTTGCTATCAGTTATATCTTTAGTGCTAAGAACTGTACCTGGAAAATAGAAGAACCAGAGACTTTTTTGTTATGGTGGTGGTACTGGAGTTGAACTCAGGACCTCACACAAATAGAAGAAACTAAAATGTATGTAGAACCAACAAGCCAGTTGACAGTGTGTATGGGTCATTCTCACAGGTGGGAAATTGTTACATCATTATCTTAGTGTGGTGGTATTGTGTTCTCCAAAATATTGTGTACCCTAATAAACTTATCTGGGGTCAGAGAACAGAAAAGCCACTAGATACTTAGTTAGGCAGTGGTAGCACACACCTTTAATCCTAGCATTCCAGAGGCAGAAATCCACATGTTCAAGGATATAGCCAAGCATGGTGACTCACGCCTTTAATCCCAGAAAGCGAGCCTTTAATCCCAGGGAGTGATGGCAGATAACAGAAAGGTATATAAGGCGTGAAGACCAGAAACTAGAAGTATTTGGCTGGTTAAGCATTTGGCTGGTTAAGCTTTCAGGCTTTCTAGCAGCAGTTCAGCTGAGAGCCATTGGGATGAGGACACAGAAGCTTTCAGTCTGAGGAAACAAGACCAGCTGAGAAGTTGGCCAGGTGAGGTTAGCTGTGGCCTGTTCTGTCTCTCTGATCTTCCAGCTTCACCCCAATACCTGGCTCACAGGTTTGATTTTATTAATAAGACTCTAAGATTTCTGCTACATCTTAGGTCAGTAAGAAGGGTATAAAGATTGCCCCACCTATTGCCAGGATAGTCCTATACCTATAAAAAGGAGAACCAGAGAATAAAAATATCTTAAGCTATCAGTTCTATAAACACACAATGAGTTTGTTTAGACTATAGTTGAGAGAACTTTGTTGAAGTATGGATATAAAGCATAGAACACATGTCTGGCAAGTCTGGACATATGTGGACTACATAAAAATGTCAGTAAAAGCAATATAATAAATCTACCCATGACACCCAGAGTTTTCTTGCGTCCCTTTTTAATTCTTAACTTACCTTCTTTGCCTTTATTATTTCTCCTACCCTGAAGAAATTATTATATGTTTTCTGTCTCTATAAAATGCAGTTTTTAGCATATTATATTAATAATGTTATGTAATATTGTTTTTTGTGGGTTGATATTTTTGTATTTATTCATGTTACTGTGTATGTTAGGAGTTTATTCCCTTGTATTACTGTGTAGCAGCCAATTTTGCTATGAACTAGTTTCCTAGGGTGTGATAACATATTACCCCAATCTTGAGGGCTTAAAAACAATGGGAATGTATTTTCTCACAGTTACAGAGGTCTAATGTCTGAAATTAAGGCACCAAGAAGGGTCAGTTTCTCCCAGAGATGCCAAGAGAGCAGCTATTCCGGCCTCTCTTCACTTTTGTGGTTGTGTTTTTGCTTTGTGACCTGTTGAGTTTAACCAGGGCCAATCACATGGGCATGCATGTGAGACTGTCTACTAGAGCACAAGTAACTCACCAAGGGCTACACCACCAAAGACAGTGACTTCCTGTCTTCCTACAGTCCCCAACTGCCAATTTTTCTGGGTAGAGTGGGGCCCTATGAAAAATGTGTGCTCTGTGATATTTAGGTGAAATATTCTGTAGATATCTGTTAGGGAAATTTGATTTATGATGTCATTTAACTCCAACGCTTCTATGTTTAGTTTATATCTGGATGACCTGTCAGTTGGAGGAAGTAGGGTATTGAAATTAACCACTATCATTCTATTGGGTTTAATCTGTGACTTGAAGGCCAATAATATGTTTTTAATGGAATTGGGTGTACTTGAGTGTTAAGCGAATCCGAGAGAGTCTGTCGAAGGATAACAAGGATTTATTAAGATATAAAATGGAGAAATATGGATACAGAACAAAGTAAACAGCCATCGTCATTCTCCCTCCGGCCGCGGGGGAATGGGAGGAACAGTCCGGTAGATGGAGAGACAGAGAGAGAGAGAGAGAGAGAGAGAGAGAGAGAGAGAAGCAGCCAGGTACCCAGAAAAACCACGCCTCTATCAGGACAGATACCTCAAGGTCATTGGCGGAGTGAATTCCCACAACATCTGAGTTTGGTGCATATGTACTTAGGATTGTGATGTGTTCTTGGTTAATTGTTTTCTTTATCAGAGAGAAGTGTCCTTTGTCTTTTCTGATTAATTTTGGTTTGAAGTCTGTCTTTTCTGATTAATTTTGGTTTGAAGTCTGTCTTGTCAGATATTAGGATAGCAATGCCTGTTGTCTCAAGGTCCCATTTGCTTAGAATATACCTTCTTCCATCATCCACTCAATTGCAGTGCCAATCTTTTTTTTTTTGTTTTTTCGAGACAGGGTTTCTCTGTGTAGCTTTGCGCCTTTCCTGGAGCTCACTTGGTAGCCCAGGCTGGTCGAACTCACAGAGATCCGCCTGGCTTGCGCCACCAACGCCCGGCTGCAGTGCCAATCTTTAAAGGTCAGATGAGTTTCTTGAAAGCGACAAACAGATCTTGTTTCTTTCTTCTTTTTTTAAATTTTTTTTTCAAATTTTTTATTTATTTATTTATTTTTGGAGCTGAGGACCAAACCCAGGGCCTTGCGCTTGCTAGGCAAGCGCTCTACCACTGAGTTAAATCCCCAACCCTCAGATCTTGTTTCTCAACTCTTTAAACTCACTTGTGGTTTTGATTGGTGAGTTGAGGGCACTAACGTTGAAAGTTATTATTAAGAGGTTCGTGTTGATTGCCATTTGTTTCTTCTCTGCCATTTGTGTATCGTTGGTTTTCTTTGTGTGGCCTCTGGTTAAGTCCACAAATTTGGATGTCTCAGCCGGTCTTCAGTCTATATTGGAATCCCGAGGAAGTACTACTCACACACGCTGAACCATTTCAGTCTTTTTAAGTATGAAGGGTCACAAAGATGAGGGATGATATTTTGTAACACAACAAAAAAGCCAATTGAGGTGGCCTCGGTGAAGAAGATGTAGAGTGTTAGGCGCAAGATGGTAACGACCAGCCATCTGGAGGCTGGTGTTAACATTGCGTTTTTTTCTGTTATCATTTATTAAGCTCCTGCTGTATAACACTGGACTGAGACAACGGTAACTGGAGGAGAAAGCAGCTGCTTCGTAGTCACCAGTGGCGTTTGGGAGAGCCATGCAGTGAATGCTTGCATGGGGCAGCGATGGAGGTGGGCACAGCTGGCTGTCACAGAAGCACAGAAGTAGATGAGCATTTGCACAAACGAGCCTGTCCTCTCTACCACCCTAGTGATAAAATCCTGTAGATATTTAACTCAAATATTTTGATGTTTGTAGCTCGGGACTTTTCTGTTTTAATGTCTCTTCTATACCACTCAGCAAATATTCCCTAAACCCAGCATATTCTCCCAGTTAGCGTGAATAATTTCAGAGTAAGGCTTTCGGCAAATTGCACAGGTAATTGGATGTGGCCTTCTAAGTGGAGGCTCACTCACAGTCCCCAGGGCATCTCCCACTCCCTCTCTGCATTTCTGGAACTTTTGATGAGAGGACACTGAAGACAATGTGGGCATCTGGCCAATTCCTTTGGAAGTCTCTAGATGAGGGAGGGAACGCACAGTCTCTCCTTGTCCCTGGCAGTTGTTCCTGAGATGAGACACCAGGGAGGTGCTTCCACATGCCTCCTTAAGCTAGGTTCCCTGAGACCCACCAGCAAAGGCAGAAGCTGCCGAGGCCTGAAGAAACCAATGTGGATCTGCAGTAACAAGACCCCAAGACACCTGGACAGAATTGCACCCCCCCCATCCTGCCCTTTACTTAATGATGCTCAGTGGGACCACAGTTGTTTCTCTCCAGGACAGAAGGTTAGTGCCATTGTGACTGGAGAGAGTGCCAAACAGAAAGATGGGCTAATGCCAGAGGAGGCAGGGCCTGGAAGAGCTCTGAGGCAGGCTTGCCTATTCCACCAGAGAGAGAGACTCACGCAAGCCAAGTGCCTGTTGGTCCCTGGCCAACAGCACAGAAGCTTGACTTCCGAAGCTCAATGCTTCTGACAGTGGCTCTCGGGCCAGTAGCAGCAGCAGCAGCAGCCCAGCCCAGCCCAGCCCAGCCCAGGCCAGCCCAGCCCAGCCCAGGAGGTCATTAGGAAGCATCCAAGTCTTGGATCCCATGGTCAAACTCTGATTGCTGCATCTTTGCCCTGGAGTTCTTGGTTTAGTCAGTCCAGAGTGAGCCTGAGGATTTGCCTTTCTGATGACTTCTTGGACGCTACATTCTGATGTGACATTTACTTTTGTTTTGTATTGTCAAGTGCAAGCATGGTATCCTCAAGACCCAGGCAGAGGCCTTTCTTTGGCACTATTTAGTACCACGCTTAAGGCCCACTCCTTTGAGTTCTAGTACGTGGCCCTAATGACCATCTCTCCTCCCAGGCGCCCCTAGGTTGATCAGATTTGATTTAATTTCAGTCTATGGGGTGTTCCATGTGTGCCTGGGACATGCTAAACATTGCCACAAACAAACAAACAAACACAAAAGAGCTCAGGTTCCAAAAACAGGATCAAACCCAAACGTTAGCAAGTCATTAAGGACTCTTCGCTGACTGGTCCTCTTAACGATAACAGCATCCTGTCAATAGGAGCTGTGTTTTAGACAAGGAAATGGGAAACTGGCTACCAGAGTCACACAGAGGGTGAGGAGTGGAGATGGGATTCATATCTGACCCTGTTTGACTCCCGACATCCTCACCGGTAGCCCCTAACAGTGCACACTCAACTATGGTCTCTGCCTGGATGATTTTTCTTTCATCCATCCGCCTTACACTTGTTCATGTGCATAGACTTTTCTCACCATCTGATACAGACTGCCTCTTCCTTCCCTGAGCTCACATGACAGTTTCGACACATTCCTTACATAGCATTATAGTTATAGCTGTCAGTGTATTTTCCCTCGTCACTGTGTGGTAGGTGTGTTAGAAGCAGGGCCTGTCTCATTCACCTTTATATCCCAAGAACCTAGAAAAAAAAATTACTGTAGCCTGGCATGCTTAAATAAACGTGCTTGTCCTCCTTGATTGAGATGAGAGAGAACTAACTTCATAGGCTTAAAAACCGTGACTTAATGAATACGAGCTGCTAACAGTAGTACCTCAGAGCTTTGTGTGATTTATATATAGATGTGGGATGAAGGCAAAGCAAAACATTGAAAATGTGGAACATGGAAAAGAACTTAAAAATGCTATTTAAATGTAAAATTCAGTGAGGTATGTAGCATGAATTGTTAGGTCTTATTAATAAAATCAAACCTGAGGCCAGTTATTGGGGTGAATACTAGAAGATCTGAGAACCATAACAAGCCACAGCTAACCTCACCTGGCCAACTTCTCAGCTGATCTTGTTCCCTCAGACTGGAAGCCTCTGTGTCCTCATATCCGAATGGCTCTCAGCTGAACTGCTGCTAGAAGCCTGAAGCTTAACCAGCCAAAAGCTTCTAGTTCCTGGTCCTCATGCCTTATATACCTTTCTGCTTTCTACCACCACTCCCTGGGATTAAAGGCTCGCTTTCTGGGATTAAAGGCGTGAGTCACCATGCTTGGCTGCATCCTTGAACACATTGATTTCTGCCTCTGGAATGCTAGGATTAAAGGCGTGTGCTACCACTGCCTAACCTCTATGTTTAATATTGTGGCTGTCCTGTTCTCTGACCCCAGATAAGTTTATTAGGATACACAATATTTTGGGGAACACAATACCACCACATTGAGGTACTTACTATGACTATGACTATTCTATAAATAAGGAAAGTGACTGATAGAAGGCCCAGTAACTTACATACACACACACACACACACACACACACACAGAATCTTATGTAACACATGAAGAACAGAGCCTATTGTCCAGACCTGATGTAAATGTCCATCAGTCTTTCTGTACAGTCACATGTGAGCTGTTCACTGTTCTGGGACTTCTCAACTCCAAGTTCTCTCACAACTTAGGTGATTTTCTCAGTCTCTCCGTGAGCAGATCTGGGGTACCTGAAACAAAACCTTCAACGCTCTGCCAGTGTCCCTGTCTATTTCTAAGATCTTAGTTTTTCCTGTGTGCTAACACGGTTTCTGTGACTACTTGTCAAAACCCTTTTGAAGAGCGAGCTTGTAATTGTGGGAACTTGCTGTTCTAAAGGTGTGCCACTAGGGGGCAGTGGGAGCCTAGCAGGAGGGCTGAAGGTGCTGGAATGTTTCTTGTGTCTTGTCACATTTATAGCCTTCACTTTGCAATGTTTAATCAGTAAGTGACAGTGGCTACACAACCCTGTATTAAAGCCATTTATTTTTTAATTTTTGAGATTATAATTTAACTACAGCATTTCCCCCTCCCGTTTCTTCCTTCCAAGCCCTCCACTATATCTGCTCCATGCCCTCTTCCAATTCATGGTTTATTTCATCCATTGTTATTACATGCATATGTGTGTATAATGTTACTTGTATGTATGTTTTCAGGGCTGACCATTTGTTATTAGATAACCAGCTGGTGTGTTCTTCCTTGGGGAAGAGCGTGTCTCGCACTCTCCGCTTTCCCAAATTGCCTGGTTGTGGGCATTGCCCCATCCACAGAAGCAAATCCACTGTTGCTGTTCTTGTTCAGTCCACGTTTGGGCAGCCATGCTGGTGAGACGTTCTGGGTGTAGCCTCTGACATTCCTAGGAGACATTCTCACAGTAAATTCCTGGGTCTTCTGCCTCACACTCGATGTTTAAAAGAGATTTAAATGTTCAACAGGAAATCAAGAAATAATTTGTTTTTTTTTCTTAATCCTGAGCTTATTCCAGTCTCTCTAACCTCTCATTCTACCTGTTAAAAAGAGGCAAAGAAGAGGGGAGAAAGTAGCCTGCACATTTTACACTCAGCCTTCAGACGTCTTCAGACAAATCTCACATCTCCACGCCTTCCTCGTCTGCCTATAGATGTGATGCTTGCCACCCTGTCCCTGTGTCAGGCACAGATGGCCCTGTGAACTGACGGGTCTGATCCGACCAAGACGCCATACTGACTGTGCTTCCTATAGCTTAGACCTCTGCTTTAACTTCTCAACAAGGACAGAAATTCCCTGACCCCACAGCCTTTAAGGTCTAACTTATCCAAATCAAAAGAAGAATTCAGTCCAGGCCTAAAATAGCTCCTTCCCCTCCCCTCAAATTAGCTGCAAATGGTTGTGTGCACACATGTATGGATTGGCACATAGACGTATTTGTTGATACAGATATCTGACATAACACCTGCCTTTCCCATGTTTAAAACTGTGTGTGAAGCAGGCACCATGCCAAATATTTTAGAGGTGAATAAACTTGAGGATAAACCCGACTCTTGACTGTCTGGAAATTTCTAGCTATGAGACGTTGGATGAATTACTTAGTTTCTGTGAGCCTCAGGATGTGTATGCATATATATATATATACACACATATACACATATGTACACACACACACACACACACACACACACACACATATATGAACTAGTCAAACTTCAGCACTATGCCAAGGTGTGCTCTGTTCTGCTGCTGGTGATTTGTCTGCCGCTGTATCAGTTTCACAACATCTGTATCTATGGTGGTTTGAATGAGATGCCTTCCAGTCTTGGGCATCTGAACACTCGGTCTCCAGTTGGTGGTGCTGTTTGGGTGGGTTCAGGAAGTGCAGTCTTGCTGGAGGAAGTACGTCACTGGGGGTGGGCTTTGAGAGCTCTCTCTCTCTCTCTTCCTTCCTCCCCCTCCCCCGACTCTTCCCATTGCTGGCTAAGCCTCCACTGTCCTCCCCTTGAGTGAAGAGAAATTGGAGTGGTGTCCCAGACATAAGCTAATAGAACAAGGACACAATACCTACAGGCACTGCAGCTACCCCTGGGGTTACAGAACACCACTGCAATTACAGACAGTCTATACCGTGAGCTACCCAGAGTCCATCTCCTTTGAAACATCATTTCCTTCATATCAATTATGAGCGTTATGTCTGAGAGGGCCGGGGGAGCCAGACCATCACAGGTTTCTAGTAGCCCTGCCTGGGACCAGGCCTTGGTCTTGGTTTACTGGTACAGGCTGGAGCTGAGCAAGCAGTTCTCGGGAAGATCACAGGGGCAACCAATCAGCAGGCGCCCCCCAGCCTTCTGCTGGCTCAGCAGACCCCCTCCCCCAAGTCTTCTGTTAACTAAAGATAGCTTTCTTTCTTTCTTTCTTTATTTTGGTTTTTTCGAGACAGGGTTTCTCTGTGTAGCTTTGCGCCTTTCCTGGAACTCACTTGGTAGCCCAGGCTGGCCTCGAACTCACAAAGATCCACCTGGCTCTGCCTCCCGAGTGCTGGGATTAAAGGCGTGCACCACCACCGCCCGGCTAGGATAGCTTTCTCTACTCTGCAGCTGGAAGGTCCCTAACCATTAGAACCTCCCACCAATCAGCCCCCAGACTAATCTTTCCTCCACCAATCAGCACCAAATTAATCCCTTCTCCCTGGAATCCCCCTAACTCCACTTAAAAGGAGCCTGTGACCTCCCTTCGGGGTCACCATTTGCCACCT
Organism: Peromyscus aztecus; assembly: GCA_902168405.1. Lineage (NCBI taxonomy): Eukaryota > Metazoa > Chordata > Mammalia > Rodentia > Cricetidae > Peromyscus > Peromyscus aztecus. The sequence goes on along the minus strand of CABHPQ010160995.1, from coordinate 31,921 downwards.
CAACATCTCGGAAATAATGAATGCTCTTGCTGATTGCATGTGTACTGATGGTCTTTCTTGGGGGTTTCTCTTGGACACTAACAAGCTCTTAAAACTTAAATTAACCCATCTATATTAATCTACATTCTGCCATGTGGCCCATTACCTCTCCTCAGTACCGTGTGTCTGACTTCCTCTGTATCTGGCTGGCGAATCTCCCAGACGTCCCATTCTTTCCCACAGTTCCTATCTCTCCCTGGAAGTCCCGCCTATCCTCTCATGCCTAGCTATTGGCTGTTCAGGTATTTCTTAAACCAATCAGAAGGTGCCTTAGGCAGGTGAGGAAGGACAGAGATACAGTGTACAAAAAGATTATCCCAACATTCTTGTGAGCAATCCACACAAGATCTGTAGGGGACAGCCCTTCAGAGTCGGTACAGAACACCAAGTTCTCAGCACAAAGGAGATTTATTACCCCAGAGGGACCAGCAAGGGAGCTGCCTCTAGACTGAGCAAAGGCAGCAGCAGGTGTTTCTGCAGAAGTGGTTTTTAAGGAGAAAAAGGGGAAGTCTTTGCTGGATGGGTTGATAAGTCCTGATTGGACAGGTAGTCAGTGTAGACAAATAATGGATTTTGGTTGCTGGACCCCTTGTTTAGCCTCAGGAATGAGTCAGTAGCCAAATAAGGGATTAGACCTTGGGGGCTAGCTTTAGGAATGTAATCTAATGGTTTAGCAAGAGAGAGGGAAGAGGGGTGGGCAGAACCTGCCAGCGCCATGCTTGCCATGTTTGGGCCTGCTAGAGAGGTCTGTGATGATAAGTCACATTGGGAAATGTCTTTACAATGCCACAAAACATACAAAGGGCACTCTCTAAAGTTCTCAGTTTGATGTAGGAGTTAACACATTGCCAGACAGTGATATTGTAAAGAAAATGGAGTTCTATTCAGTTCACATTTCACAATGCATGCTTATGATACTTGCATTCTGTCCACCTCTCCATTTTTTTTTTTGAGTTACATCTGTTGTCCCTTTTTCTATAAAACAGAAAACCTTGTTGACATTTTTCTTGGGGGGGGGGGGGAGTACCTTTCTGACTGAAGGCAAGTGCTTACAGATGAAGGAAAAGAGGAATGACCTCTGTCTGAGCCCATTTCTCTATATAAACATGTCTAAAATACTCATCAGATCTGGGTCTGGGTCAATGTTTACCCACAGCCCTTCATTATCTTTACAAATAAAAGCTATTTCTTGTTTGTGCATTCGGATGAAGTCATGATGTAAGAGAAATCCTATTGGTGCATTCCGAGAATCCTGAAACTTGATTTCTGTAAGGCCACTGTTACAGGGGCCTTTCAGTTCCTCAGAGCAGCGGTGGTACAGGACTCAGAAAGCAGCCTTACCTCACAGCCTCAGAGGCGGGAGCCAGGGGGAGGACAGGGATGGGGAGTGCTCAGCCTCACCAACAACCCTTTCAGCTTGGACTAGGGGAGGGAGGAAAGAGACCCCCAGAGCTTCAAATCCCTGGACTTCATATTCTGGCTGCCCTCAGCTGGCCAGAGCCTGTGTGCAGCTGCTGTTCCCTCTCCCTCAGCCTGTAACCTTAATGCCATTTGCAAAGTCCCTTTCCCAGGCAGGACCTTTTCCTCATGTCTGTAGGCTTCAGAGGTTAAGGAGTGCCTCTCTTGGGAGGGCACATCCTGCTGGCTTCAGAAGCTGTATTTTGACTTTAGTATCACATATATAAAAAGGGAGCTTAGGAATGGTACAAATGGTACCTTTGAACTCAGACTTTCTTATTTTTGAAAAATAACCTGAGACAAATACAGCAGGTTTATAATAAATGAAAATGTCCGTATTTGATCGTATCAAATGCAGTATTGGAAGTCAAGTCAGAAAACATTAAAAAAAGTAGTGGGAGAATGTAAAAGGAAAATGAACTCCAGAGAAGGTGACGTTTAACTACCAGACTGGCTTCTGAAGAACAGAAATGTCCATCAAGCAAGGAAATAATAGGATGGTATCTTTGAAATATCTTTTTTTAAAGTTACCCACTAGGCCAGACATGGTGGTCCTCAGCACTTGAGAGGCAGAGGCAGATAGATCTCTGTGAGTTCCAGGTCAGCCAGGGCTACATAATGAGACCCGGTCTCAAACAAAATTATCCTGTCCCTGTCCATTAATCATTACCCATCATGCACATGTGCAATCACACATACAAGATTACTGCACGATAACCCATAACCCATTAGCCAATGGATAATTAAAATGGTAAAAACCATAAGAATAGAATCATATAGAGACTTAAAAACAGAAGTGAACATCACTAGAAGACTTCTGCTAAACAGAGCCTTGAAGAGGCCCTTTCAAGAAGAGGGGAGATGATGGGGGACGGGGGACGACATTGTTTTCCTTACACCCAACTCCTGGCTCCTGAGCACCTTTACAGCTGTGTCTAGTTGGTGTCAAGTCGTCCACTGTGATCTTGGTTTAGCTACTGAGCTTTTCAATCCTGGGTGCAGGTGAGTTGAGTAAAAAAGTGAGTATGCTGGTAAATGCAAATTATCACTGACTACATAATAATTATGTTATATAATATATACGGATATTTTATATAGTAGATCTAGAAGTAAAGCATTGGGAAGATGGTTTAAAGTAAGCTGTGACTCACTTAACCTCGGTGGGGATTCCCAGGGGAATCATTTAGTAACCATTTTAGCCAAAGAGCACAAATCTGCCCCAGGAGGCGCTTTCTAGCAACCAGGAGAGCCGGCTGTCCCCGGGGCCTTCAGGTCATCGCTTGGCTGTCCCATTGGCCACCCTAGCATGGTGGCCCTTCTTAATACCTAGACCCGAGCCTCCTCTGTTAGGATTGGGCTCTCAGCAGTATATTAGCAGTCAGAGAGAGATGATTGTGTAATTGTGCTAGAGGGACTGTGAAAACTTTGCTGGGATACTCGTTAGGAGCTTGAAGTTTTAAGGTTTTCCTTTTCTTTGTAGTTAAACCTATAAAGGGGCCCTTCATGCTGTCCAAGTTCAGAAGGGCTTATTTGAGGGATGAGCGCGCGTCTTTACGTAGAAAAGATCTTAAATAGGAATGAGTGTCGGTCCCTGAGATCGGACGGTTCTACACAGTCTCTTATGCTTTTCTCTGGCCTTCAGAGACACGCCAAACACCTTAGAAAACGGAAGACATCCACACAGGGAGGAGACGGAGCACGGTAACGCTTTTCCTCTGACCCCCGCCCCCACCGTGGTTTCCTCTGCGGCTGCTTTCCCCAGTGTCCACTGTTCTAGCCTTTTCTGATCAGGCACTTCCCCTGCCTCCTAGCCCTCTCATCTACAGTTTGGCTCCTGTGCTGGCAGCAGTATCTTCCTCTCTGGTCCAGAAAGTCACTTCCGTTATGTAAGAAGCTTTGATTTGCTCCTCAGGATAATTTCTCTCCCTTTTAAAATAAAACTAAAGATGAATTGGGGGGTGAGGAAAGAAAACTGGGTAACTCTTCAGTACCCCTGCTGTTTTTAACACCATACTCAAATCAGCAAAGGCTTGCAGCCTTGCAGAGTAGCTAGGTTTTAGCTTCTGTCTTTGTGTATGCAACAGCTGAGATGTGATCTACAGGTTCAGGGAGGCTAGCAGGAGAAAGCCATGCACTTATAGGGTGGGGGGTAGATGAGGACATCGGTGGTCGACTTAGAAACCTGCGATTCGTAAAGAAATCCAAACACACTAGGTGCAGTAAGTAGCCACACATGGAACTATCCGTGTGTCTGCTAGTTGTAGCTCCGAGGTTTGTGGTAGTATGGAGCAGGGGACAGATCTTTCCAGTTGACAGACTTTTGTCCTTTGCTACATCTGCTCTAACGCAAGCCATGGCTGTAAAACCCCTCGCTGGTCCCTAACAAGGCCAGCACTCTGAGTAGCCGAGCTACAGGATGTTCTCCCCTGAGTCGTTCACGGGCCCATTCACTCACCAACGCTTTGTTTTTATTTAGAGATAAGACACTTTGAGACACTTTGAGCCATTTACAGAGCTAGATACGCTTCTGTGTCCCCTTCCAAAAATGTTCCTCCAGACAGGTCCTTTTGGGAAAAGGGCCACTCGTACTGTACCTAATTGTGACAATAGCCAAGCACACAGTGACGACAATCTCAGACTCGTTTCCACTCAAAACTGGGACTGGGAATCAGAATACACGAAGCTCTGAGAGCAGTGAAATTGCAGCTCCAGGTTTTAAAAAAAATGACGATTTTAATCCCATAAATTTCACAAAGCTCTTACACACCACCCCTGATTCCAGACAGAGCACAGCTTCCAAGTTGTCCCACCTGAAAACATCCTTGTAAGATTTTTTACTCTGGTCTTTGTGTCCGAGGGAGAGTTTCCCATCCTTAAAGTGATCTGTAGAGACGCCGAGGCCCTGCTCCAATGACCTAGGCAAGTTAATCATTTTTTTCAGCACTTAGTTTTAAGTAGCGTGAAACTGACTAAGAAGAGGGACGGACACTCACATGTTTGTTAGGTGTAAGAAGAGGCGCCGCCATTTTATTTCTCACATTTCGAAAGAAATGCTGAGGGAGATGAGGAACCACAGTACTGTCCTGGAGTTCATCCTCCTCGGGCTGCCAGGTGACGCCCAGACGCAGGCTCTTCTCTTCATGCTCTTCCTGCTGATTTATCTTCTGACCCTCGTGGGAAACCTGCTGCTGCTCCTGGCAGTCAAGACTGACTCCCACCTCCACACACCCATGTACTTCTTCCTGGGACAACTGTCCTTCCTGGACCTCTGCCACTCATCTGTCACGGTGCCCAAGCTGTTGGAGAACCTCCTGTCTGTGAAGAAGAGCATCTCAGTGGAGGGCTGCCTGGCTCAGGTCTTCTTCGTGTTCGCCACTGGAGGTACTGAGTCCTGCCTACTGGCAGCCATGGCCTATGACCGCTATGTGGCCATCAGCTCTCCTCTGCTCTACAGTCAAGTGATGAGCAGACAGCTGTGTGCGGGGCTGGTGTGGGGCTCTTGGGGCCTGGCCTTTTTGGATGCTCTCATCAATATCCTTGTGGCTCTGAATTTAGATTTCTGTGAGGCCCAGAATATCCACCACTTCCTCTGTGAGCTGCCCTCTCTCTACCCGTTGTCTTGCTCTGACGTGTCCGCAAGCTTCACCACCCTCCTCTGCTCCAGCTTCATCCACTTCTTTGGAAACTTCCTCCTCATACTCTTCTCATACATTCGCATCCTGCTCACCATCCTGGGCATCAGCTCCACCTCCGGGAGAAGCAAGGCCTTTTCTACCTGTTCGTCCCACCTCACGGCAGTGAGCTTCTTTTATGGCTCAGGGTTACTCCGCTATCTCATGCCAAATTCAGGATCCATTCAAGAGCTGATCTTCTCTTTGCAGTACAGTGTCATCACCCCCATGCTGAACCCCCTCATCTACAGCCTGAAGAACAAGGAGGTGAAGGCAGCTGTCAGGCGGATGCTAAGAAAATATTTGTAGTGTTTTAAATAATGGGTTAAAAACCAGAGTGATGGGGAAGTGGGTAGAACTCTGTTAAACAGTGCCTGGATGCCGAGAGTGCCTGGAGAGCGTCTCTACAAATCCTCACCTCTTTTTCTTAAAGGGACCTCAAAAGGTAGAGAGTGACTTTCTTGGGATGGCCCCAGTTTGGCCATACTCAGAGGATAAGACAAACAGTTTCTCTTGTGAAGTACTGTATTTAGTCGTTATACACAGTCTGGTAGACACTGTTGTCTTCTTCTCAGTCTGTCTTCCTCATTCTTCCAGAAACTAGACTACTTGTTCAGAGTGTCTTCAGAGAGACCATTAATCGTGGTGTCTTAAAGTCCTTCCCCAACCCTGGTTGGCATTCACTCCTTTGGTCGGGGAGATAGTAGAGAAAAGAGCAAAGGGACAATGGTAGGTCATTCGCTCTCTGAGGAATTTGAAACTTGAGGAGAGATTGTAAGATGAAAGGATCTGTCTTTCACCTGCAGCCAATGTGTGCAGGAGCCCCTGCTATAAAGCTTGCCTGGGGATTCTAAAGACCATTGATTTGTTGTTTTGAATGGGAGTTCTGTGCTGTGTAAATTACAATTTCTTTTTTAAGACAATGGATTTTTGTTAACATGTATTCATTGTAATAATGAGTACGGGAGCTAAGCCACTAGTTAGCCATAGAGGCCACTCAGTGTCTGCAGTTTTCCTTGGCAGATGGCTTCTTCAGCATCCCAAGGAATCCATTGCAACTTAGGCTTCCTGGTCACAGCTTCATGGCTATCCCTCTCAAAGACCCCTAGAAGGAACCTGACTCTGGTATACAATGCTTTGCCTCTCAGGCTTTCCTGAGAAACCTCAGTGGGAGCTCCCATAATGCCATACATATCACTGTGCGTGACTGTCAACTCAGCACCACCTAGAAAATGTAAGTGCTTCAACAGGCCTGAGCAGTGGACAGGCCCTCCTGAACCGAAAACAGTGATGTTTGCCTGGGATGATGCCAGGAACTTTCCCTGGGTGGTCTATGTGAGAAACCTGCTGTAGAGACAACCTCTTCTCAAAGTGAAGTCTTTTTTTTTGTTTTGTTTTTGTTTTTTTGAGACAGGGTTTCTCTGTGTAGTTTTGGTACCTGTTCTGGATCTCGTTCTGTAGACCAGGCTGGCCTCAAACTCACAGAGATTACCTGCCTCTGCCTCCCGAGTGCTGGGATTAAAGGCATGCACCACCGCTGCCCTGCGCGAAGTCTTTTACATGAGTTGGAGTTTTCACCTTGGAGTCTGAAAGGTGATTTATCACCAATTCTTCAAATGCCTTCAAGACACCAGTGACCCAGTGAAAAGTGCTCGATTTCTCTCTAACAACACTAATTTCTCAACAACTATGATCCTTTGTTTGTAGTTTTATCCATCATTATTTTTAAGTGGGTCTTGTTGTGTAATCCAGGATGGAATCATGATCTTTTTACATCAGCCTCCCATGTGAAGAGATTAAAGGTGTGTACCACCACACCCAACTGGTTTTTTGTGTCTACAACTTCAAATGAGCTCCTTCTGGGGCCAAATTGCACATTTACAAATCTTTCTGCTCTCTCTCCCTTTTGCTCTCAATTCTCACTGTAAGCCAGGATAGAAACATCCAGGAGCAAACATACCTTATCCTGAACACTATCCTATCTTGAAATGTCCTCTGTCACATTAATTAGCCTGTTGCTTTTGAATCAGCCTCACTCCAGTTTTTAGGACATGGGGAAAATGCAGACAAATTCTTTGCCCAGATGTAACATGAATGTCTTCTAGTCCAATTCCCAATAAAGTCTTTGTGGAATATTAGTTGAAGATGTGTTACATTTGCTTATGCTGTGGAACACTTGTTTAATGATGCAAAGATGTGTTGCATTCTTTTTTGTTGCATTTGTTTAACTCTGTACAGCTGTGTTACTGTGCCTGTCTAAAATACCTGATTGGTCTAATAAAGAGCTGAATGGCCAACAGCAGGCAGGAGAAAGGATAGCTGGGGCTGGTGGGCAGAGAGAATAAATAGGAGGAGAAATCTGGGAAGAAGATCAGGGAGTGAAAGGAGAAGGAGAGAAGGACTCCAGGGGCCAGACGCCCAGCTACACAGCCAGCCATGGGGCAAGAAGTGAAGAAAGGTATACAGAAAGGTAAAAGCTCAGAGGCAAAAGATAGACGGGATAATTTAAGAAAAGCTGGCTAGACACAAGCCAAGCTAAGGCTGGACATTCATAAGAAAGAATAAATGACCATGTGATTATCAGGGAGCTGGATGGTGGGCCTCCAAAGAGAAAAGAGTGAAAAAGAGACCAACTACGAGTCCTTAATTCTACTAGAATTCTGTTCTTCTGAACTACCACCAAAACGTCCCCTTAAGTTCCACTTACAGAATTCTAGGGCTTTTCTAGTCTGCCTCTCCAAACTCTTCCAAATGCTTTCTGCAAACCAGTTCCAAAGGCCTAAGGCTGATTTAGTTGCAGCAACAACCCTGCTCACTGGGTACTCATTTTCTGTATCAGTTACACCGTCCCTGTGATGTAATGCATGATGTTAGCAACTTAAAGGGGGAAATGCTTCTTTTTCCTCTTTGTTTTAGAGGGCTTAGTGCACCATGGTGGTAAGGCATGGCAGAGCAGCTCAGATATGGTGTAAGGAGCACGTGAATACTACAGGGATTACAGGTTAGCCTCAAGAGAGTTCCCATTGCAGGATTATAGAAGACAGAGTGAGAGAAAGGAGGACAATGCCCATTTAAAGAAAATAATGGTTCAAACCTTCTGAAGTCTGGGCAGATGAGGACATTCAGGGACACGGGGCTCCAAAGGTCCCCAAGAAGTTTCAACCCAAGGAAAATTTTTCTAATATACATTATCACCAACCTTTCAAAAATCAAACACTGCAGTATTGAGGGAAATAAGGGAAGAAACCCATCATATACAAAAGAACTTCCAGAAGGAGGTCAGTAGAGTCCCTGCAGGGCAAATGATGTACTGAGCATGGAATGGGGTGTTCCACACTCTTGAGGTGAGTGAGGGGAGCCGATTAACAGAAACCGCTCTACCCAGAAAACCCGTCTTTCAGAAATGAAGAAGAGATAAAGCCCTACCTAGAAAACAGAAGCTGAGGAAATTTATCATCACTAGACTAGCCTTCCAGGATGTGCTTAAGGAATTTTCAAGTTTTAATTTTTAAGCTGAAAATTTAAACAACATCATATATTTATGAACACACAAATTCACTGGCAAAGATCACAACCAGTAAGATTAGGTTACCCTAACACTGTAGTTACGGCATTTAAACCACTTATAACTCTAGCATAAAGTTTAGAAGACAAAAGAAATAAAGTAACTATAGCTGTGATTATAATATATTGATGATATGTGAAAGGTATTCATACCCCAATAGTAGGTTTCTCCACCAACACAGTAAGCCAGATCAAGCTGAATTAAAAGTGAAAGACCAGGTTTATTGGGCAAAGTACTCCTGGGTGATCTTTCCAGCCCCCAGAGGTGAGACGGGAAAAGGGAGCAGGAGAAATCCCATGACCAGTCCAGAAGACAGGGTTTAAATACCCTGCAGGCACGGTCTTAAGCAGCTAGCAGCCCTGGGGGAGGAGTCTGGACTTTTGGTGGTTTTTTTTTTTTTTTTTTTAATGAGAAGTCGGGGGTTTGGAGAGAGAGGAGTGGGGCTGAGCTGGAGGTTCCAGCCCAACATCCCAACCTTTTTGGATATATGGGCACTGGTTCAAGTCTGGCTACTTCCTGTTGGCATGGGATGACATGGGGAAGGTGGGTCAGGAGTGGGTGGGCTCACACTCAGCAGGAGGCATGGGTGAAGAAGCATTTGGTTAACTGCCATTCTGGAGACCCCAGGCATCTCTTTCTTGAGACAGTGGAGAAGGCAAGTTGCTAGGAGGAAACAATAGGTTGTTATCACCAGCTTTATGAATGGGCCTAGCCATGGGGAGAGTGGAGATTGCCAGTAAGAATGGAACGGAGATGTGCCCTGGTTGTATTGACGAAGATGAATGAGCAAGACAGAAGAGCAATAGGCCCTTCATTGGGACAATTTGGAAAACTGAGGGTGGAGGGTCCCAGCTGCTGGACAGACCATTTATGTTGGATAGGTGCCTACTTGAGCCTGGAGAGGTGGTGTCAGCACTGATGTTCCAGGAGCTTGAGAGGATGTGGAGTCTCCAGGAGATGTTGAGGGCTTCAGACGAGCTCAATGACCCTGGAAGTGAAGACTGAACCACTGTCCATTCGGATGTTCTGTGGCATGCCAAATTGAGGGATGATGTGTTCAAGGAGTACCTGAGCTACCACATCTGCTGTTTCCCCAGAGATGGGGAATGCCTCTATCCATTCTGCAAAGGTGTCAACAAGAGTTAGGAGATAGCAGAGATTTTTATGAGTGACATGTGGGTAAAGTCAACCTGCCAGTCCTTGCCCACTTGGTGTCCTAGGAGCTGGTACAAGGGTTGGCATATCTGGGGGGCCCCCTGCGGGTTTGCCTGGGCACATGTCTTGCAGGAGAAGTGGACCTGTAGAATACAGGCTCGAAGATGGGTGGGGTCAAACAGGGATTCTAGAGACTGACATTAGTCTCCACCAGGCCAGATTCCTTGATACAGCAGCAGCACTCTTTCCCCAGGAACATGCAGGTGCCTGTAAAAACAGCTGGAATAGATTTACACGTTGGTGTCATAGCAAAGGGGGTTAAAAGGCATGAATATTTTTCCTATATCTAGAGAGCTTGGTTTTAGCCAAATGAAACATACCTTTAAGTCTATACTTAGAAGACTGAGGTGGACAAGGCCTAAAGCACTGGGCTATGCCTTAAGCTAACAAAGAGCTCTGACATGCTCAGTAGTATCCTGACCCAGAGGACCCTGAAACTGGACCCTCAAGATGACCACTGCTGACATATGACCCAGAGCCAACCAGGAAACACCATGGCAGCTGGAAGCAGAGCCCACCAAAAAGCACACACATAAATACCGCAGTCCTTTGTTTAATAAACGAGATTGCTTACAACCTCCCAGACCCTGTGTCATTTGGTTCTGCGTATACTCACCCCCTGTCCCCGGGATCAGAGACAGTGGGATCACAGCTGCAGAGCAAGCAACAGAAGACAACCAGAGGAAATTTTAAATCTTGAGCTTGTGGACTGTGCTCTATCAGTTTATCAGAACTCCATTTTTCAATGCTAAAACTCTGAACCTCTGAAGTTCTAGTGTAGTAATAGCATAGAAAGGGGACAGAAGTCTGAAATATCTTTACATACCTTAATGGAAAGTTACATCTGAACCTGTTTATCCTTTATCATAAAGCCTGTGAGCAAGGCAAGCCTGTCTGTATTTTTAATAAGAAACTTATGAACCAATAACTACCAAAGTGGTGTAGCCTTGGCAGGGGGTGTTGGGGGGAAGAGCTATTTAACTGGTAAAGTTATCAGTATCCTAGTCATCAAACACCATCAGATCTGAGAAGGGTAAATTTCACCTGAGTAAGCAGAAAAGAAGTAGCTTCCAAATGTATTAAAAATGACAGGGACTTACTGGCTAACTAGATAGCTATCCCAGGTTCCTCCATGGTCACTGGGGACAGAGGTCCCAGGACAGTATCAGTCTTCAGATGCCAGGTCCAGAAAATCTGACAGACTTTCCTGTGGAGTAGGAGTTTGGGGAGAACGGCCTACCTTGTCTTGGCAAAGTGGGGCAATCAATCCCCCAGTGTCCTGTTTGTTTACAGTCTGGACAGGGTCTTGGCAACAGTTAAGGTGAAAGGCAGTCTTTTCTGCCCTGTGACTGGATTTACTACTTTTAAAACAAACTCCAGATGGAAGTTCTTCTGCACCCATCCATCTTATTTGGAGAGGATGGGGTACTGCCAGGAGCTGACATGTCTCTATTATGAGAAGCATTTTATTAAACATTTTAAATGCCATATTCTCAGATCTCTGAAGCTTTTGAGGACTGTTATCTGTTAGATATATCTAAACTAGACAAATGTTTATTTTTTAGTTACTTGTTTTGGGCTTAACTTTGAAAACACACACACACACACACACACACACACACATGCTAAATCTGAACATATCAAAGAAATTGATCCTTTACGAGGTGACTGATGGTTAATTTGTATGTCTTATAAGATTAGGATTTTATAGCTTTATCCATGTTAAGGTTAGCCTTAAAAAATAACAATTTCTGAAAAGCAAGGAAGTTAGACATACCTTCCTAAATCAGTCTCTGTTAGCCTGAACAGACCTTAGGTAAGGAGAGACCCTTTGCCAGGCTCCTTAGGTCACTGTCTTGCTACATCATGAGATGGGAATGCCTCAGTCTCCGGTGCTCAGCTGTGGTCCTAAATTTTTATTTCAAGAATGAAGATATAGAGTATAACCATAATTTGTAGAAGGCAAAACCAAGTTTCAACAGTGTAAACACTTCAGTATCTCTAGAATGCAAAACCAAGTTTTAACAGTGTAAATCTTACTCAGTGTCTCTAAAATCAATACCAAGTGGATTACTCTTATGTTACAAAATCTGGCTGACAGCAAGATATGTCCCTGTACATGAATGCATGGAGGTGAAGCTTTAATGCCTCATTAAACCAGCATTGTTTTAAATCCTATCTTTCATAAATTTTGTTTTCAGGACAGGACAGGAATTATCATACAAAAATCCATCCTAATCCAAAATATCTTGGAGACCTGTTGTCTCCTTGGTAGGCCCACTCCATGTGGTCACCTTTAATCAAGATGGCAGTGAAGTCATATGACATCCCACTTCTCCAACTTTGGTCAATATGGTGACTGCCCATGTGGCTGTACTTAATTAAGGTGATGGCAAACCATGTGTTGTTTCCCAGAACATTTACAATTTGGAGTTACAAGTTTTAAGTTAACTTTTTGTTACATATTTTTAACCATACCCAATTCCTTAGCTGCTGTGGGATGGTCTGTATGTCAAATTGCTCTGATTGGTCAATAAATAAAACACTGATTGGCCAGTGGCCAGGTAGGAAGTATGGGCGGGACAAGGAGGAGAAGAATTCTGGGAAGTGGAAGGCTGAGGCAGGGACACTGCCAACCACTGCCAGGACAAGCAGCATGTAAAGATGCCGGTAAGCCATGAGCCACATGGCAAGATATAGATTTATAGAAATGGATTAGTTAAAGATATAAGAACAGTTAGCAAGAAGCCTGCCATGGCCATACAGTTTGTAAGCAATATAAGTCTCTGTGTTTACTTGGTGGGGTATGAGAGGCTGTGGGACTGGCAGGTGAGAGAGATTTGTCCTGACTGTGGGTCAGGCAGGAAAACTCTAGCTACACTTAGCTGTTTTTTTTTTTTTTATTTTTTGAAAGGTAGAACAGCATAAAATAACTCAGCCTGGGAGGAGGGGACATATGTCAACACAAAACCTATGTATACTCATAGTCCAAACCCAGAAACAATCTGATGCACCTCAGTTGCTGAGTGGATAAGTAGAGCGTGTACCCACTGTGCTGTCCAGTCTCTCACTGCTATAATAAATATTCATATCTGACAGAGATAAGTCTAAAAGAGAAAAGGTTTATTTTGGCTTGAGGTTTTAGTCCATGGAGGGCTGGTTCCATTGTTTCTGGGCTGTGGTGAACCTGAGCATCATGGTGAGGAGGACATGGAGCAGCAAAGTTGGTCATATCATGGGGTCCAGGAAGAAGAGGAAATGTAGCCCCCAAGAATATCCTGCCCCAGTGACCTATTTTTTCTGTCCTAAAATTTCCAGAACTTCCTCCAAATATCATCAACAATTGGGGACTAGCATTCACCCCATGAACCTTTGGGGGCATTTTCTATTCAAACTGTAATATGATCACAATGGAACATTATTTTGTATGAAAGGAATAAAGTATTGATTCATGCTGCAAGAGTGAGAACATCACGATCAATGATAGAAGCCTGGTACAAAAGGCCACCTATTGTATGTGGAAAGGTGTGTCAGAAATGTTCTGTCTCACTGGAAAATCCCGGGTTTGGTGCCTCTGTGTGCCTGCACTAGCTCTGGAGGTCCATCACCACGAAAAGGATACAGACATTATTCTTACTGTGGCACATTTTTTTCCCCTGCGCCAGTATGCTTAGATCACATCTTTAAGTGGTTTTGTGCTGTAGCTGTAGAATATACAGCCTCCTCTTCTCCCACACAGAGGGTCTTTGAGTGTGAGTACCATACAGACACCTCACCTTGAAGCCAGTCAAATATATACCCAGTAAACTGATGTCCTTGAGAGGTGTGGTATCCAAACTATCATACCAGGCTCTAGGGCACATACTTTGATATGATGCTGTACATACCATACAGGGTTGGAACACAAAGGAACTAGCATACCTATCCACATGCAGGCATAAAATGCCCAGCATAGAACTCATCACCCCAGATTTATTTTATAATAATCTTGGATAGTTATCAATAAGACAAAGGCTTTATGATGAATCTACTATGAGTACTCTTTAGTGCATAAAAGCAAGTATGTTGAGAATTTCCTGCAGGCATGGAAAAGATCACCCAAGGACACAAGTAAATGACAAAACCAATGTAGACCATAGACAGGGGTCACATTCATAAAAAGTGCCTTGAGCCTATCTGCTACATCACTGTGTATAGGCAAGTTGGTCTGATGCCTGACGACACAATGGAAGATGGTTTTGTAATTTCTTATATGGTAGAACTGTAACTAGAAGAAATTTATTCTTGCTCCTCCTTTGGCTCTTTTTCACTCAACGTGGCTGTGCTTACAAGCCTATTGCGTTACACACACGGGAAAATGATCAGGAGGTAAGCACAATGGTCTCAGCTTCCATGTTAAATCTCGGATGGTTCGTTTGTTCCCCTTGGATTTTTGTCATTGGGAAAATCATGTCTTCCTACATGGGGACAGGTTTTTGTTTTCCTGTTCCAGTGAGTGACGTCAGCACAGCAAAATTTCTCATCCAATAGTGTAAGGTGATTGCTTTAACCCAGCGTTTCCAAAGATGATGCATAATAAAGTCCCTTGTTGCCCTAAAAAAAAAAAGTTCTGTTTAATTAATGATGCTGAAATCAAGCTTCTCCATAACTCCAGGGACTGCCTGGCATTGAGTCAACTGCTTCTTAGGCCCCTAACTCAATCCACCGGCCCCATTGACTCTAAACCGAGCTGCCCTCCTGATGGCAGACACTGGAGGGCTCTTTCTTCAGATAATGCTAACAGCAAACTATTAGTCATTGAAGATGTCAAGTAGACAAATGATGGTGTGATCAGCATTAAGAAACAAGGAAGAAATTGTTCCAAAAACGGAGTGCACTGTGATGATTCCCAAGCAGAAATTAGAGACGTGTCCTCCGCTGTCTAGGGGAGCTCTCCAGCCCGTGTAAACACACTTCTCATTCAGCTCCCTCAACTGAAGACTGTACATTCTTGTGCACTGAGCAGCTAGGGGCCTGCTCTTGATGGGAATCACCTGAGGTAGGATGTTAGGCTGTTTGTTTCTTGGGCTCCAGGGCACCTGTCAGGGGCATGCTAACGTTCTTTGGCTGCCCAGATGTCCCTGTTTCTTCTCTCAGCCTCTTGAGCCCCCCTTTCCTTCCTCCTCTCTCTTTGTGGCTTTCTGAGATACTGTTTCATTTTTCATTCCTTTTATCTCATGGTTTTTCCTGTTCCAAGCTTTCCTACACTCACACCTCCAGAAGGGATAGGTTCCCTTGGTCCTCCAAGCCATTCTCAGGGGTTCTCAGACCGGTCCCTCTTCTTTTTCCTTTGGTATATTGAAATTTAAATCAAACTGGAAACGGAGCTTGTTAAATTATTCAATTAAAATTATTCAATTAAATTCTCACAGCACTGAACAGTGAAGATGGGAAAATTGGGGCTGGAGGGTTGGCTCGGGGCTTAAGAGCACATATTGCTCTTTCAGAGGATCCAAGTTTGGTTCCCTCTTATTTAGCAGGTCACAACTGCTGTAACTCCAGCTCCAGGGAGGGATCCAACATGTCTGGTTTCTGAGGCACCTGAACTCAAGTGTGATCATGCATACACACATAATTAAAAAAATTTAAGAAAAAAAATTATCAAATTAAAAATTGTCATTAGCCCTGAATAGTTCAGTAATTTGAGACTGTTTTCCATTTCTGCCCTTGAGCTGACTGTGTCTACCGGACAATTTGACAGTGAAATGGGGAATTAAAGCTGTTAACTACAGCACTCAGGGCACAGCCGTATTGGCACTGAGGACCAAGTATCAGTGGCTGAGCCCTTACCACACTGAACATTAAAGCAATTGATCGGGATATGTGGTTAAGGCACCACAGAGAAAATAACTGGCTTGATTTTGCTTCTGTAACTTTTCCTCATGCTGATAAATCTTAACCCTCTCATTTTCTTACTGTAGGGACTTGAAGTGATCTGAAGTGGATTCCTCTGTCACTTTTCTGTCTGACATCTTTTATGTAGACTCAGGGAGTTCTGCGTATATTTTTGTTTCACAGAGATAACGATTCATATCTGTCACTTAACAAAAAAAAAGGGACATAAACAGGTTTTAATTACATATTTAAATACATCATATATATTTAGAGAGTACATTGATAAGGGTAGAGGGAGAGCATGAACACCAAGCATATCAGTTTACCAGAAGTTTACATCACACATGAGGTAGCTTTGTAAATTAGGGAAATACATAATAACTGATATGTGTGTACAGACACATATATAAGTGCATATATAATTGGATTAAAATATTATCTTGTGTTAAATCTAATTCTCTTGATGGGTAAGTTTGTTAATTAAGTAAAATTAATCATTTAATTTACATGTGTGTATCTAATTAAATCATTGAAGAACATTTTGTGTGTGTGTGTGTGTGTGTGTGTGTGTGTGTGTGTGTGTGTATGTTCATGTGTGGATGAGCGTACATGCTTAGGTACATGCATATAGAGCCCAAAGACAATTTGGATATTGTTCATTAGGTATCTTTTTTGTTTCTCATTTTGTAAAAATTTATTTTGTGTGTATGGGTGTTTTGCCTGCATGCATGTCTATGCACCATGTGCATGTCTGGTGTCCACAGAGGACGGAAGAAGGCATGTGATCCCCTGGGACTGGAGTTACAGACACCTGTGAACCACCATGTGGGTGTGAAGAAACTGAACATAGGTCCTTGGAAGAGTAGCCAGTATTCTTGATCACTGAACCATCTCTCCAGCCCTTTGTTTTTGCTTCCAACAGTGTTTGGCGCTGGCCTGGAACTCTGTAAGTAAGATAGGCTGCTGGCCTGCCAGTCAGCTCCAGGACCTGCCATCTCTCTCCCTGCAGGTCACCACAGCCAGCTCTTTATGTGCGGATTCTAGCTGCTGTGCTCATTCATGTTCTGCAAGGCAAATACTGACGGCCACCTCAGCCCTTAAAGACGTTTTAAAATTTGAATAACTTGAAGCATACAAGGAAGTTGAAAGATTCAGACACTATTATAATTCAGCCTAGAGTCAAGCATTACTATTCTGCTTACTGTAGGGACTCATCTTTCCATTTCCACAGCTTTGTGCTCATGCACCTGCAGAATTTGCCCCGCTGAATCATTTGGAAGTACAGGAGGACAATGCCACTTGAACATTACTCATTCCGTCACTACTTAACTCTTCACCTCACACAAACAAGCGCATCCTCTTGTATGTCCTCAGCCCCACTGCCACCCTAAGACAATTGTCAACAATTCAGGTGATCTCTAATGCTGAGTCTTTTACGTGTGTTTGCATGTGAGTGTGGGCAGACACGTGCCATGGCACATGGGTGGAGCGCAGAGGACAGCACGTGGGGGTCCGTTCTCTTCTTCCGCCACGGGGGGTGAGGGATGACCCCAGGGATGGAACTCGGGTCATCAGGCTTGGTAGCAAGTACCTTTACCTGCTGAGCCATCTTGACAGGCATTGTTTTGAACAGGGGGGGGATGTGAAGCCTTCCTGAACACAGGCAGTACTTCACTGTTCTTGAAGATGGTGCTCAGCGCTAAGCAATTCTTCTGCAGAGTTATTGTTGTAATAGCAGAAGATTCTATTGTGCTTCTGGGGACGCTGGCAGTCCAGGCTCAAGGTGACAATAAGGTTGGTTTCCCTGGAGGCCCTTCTCCTGCCTGCCTGCTTTCTCACTGTGTCCCCACCTGGGTGTGACATCATTCTTTTTGTCCCTTGCTGTGAGCAGCCTCACTAGCTGGACTGCCGTGTTAGGGTAACTATTAGGCACCACGATGTTGTGGTGGGTGAGAGGCAGTGTGCTTTGCTGTTTGGTGTTCATCCTGGCACGCAGGAATAGGCGCTCTGAAAGATGACCTCCGCTGCTGTGTGGTGCTCTGCTACCTCTCCCCCAGCTCCTGTGCTAATCTTTGTCAATCGACTGCACAGCAGGGCTCTCCGTAGTTGTGGGTATTGCTGAGTTCTAACTTATGTAACGCTGACTGCTCCAGTTTTAAAGAATGCTCCACAAAACAAAACCAAGCAAGGCAACCCCCTTGACCAACACCATGGCATATCTAATTGGAGAAGGAGGAAGAGGAAGGACTGGGGCACAGCCAGGACACGTTTAAAGTGGGTTCGGTTCCGCTTTGTTGCCTTTTGGTTTTCTCCCTTCTGCTTGCGCCAAATGCTGGCTGGCACAGGGACTTCCAGCTGCGTAGAAGCTCACACTTCAGTTAGATAGATTGGCTTGTCCCCTCTCTCCTCTCTCTCTCTCTCTCTGTCTCTCTCTCTCTCTCTGTCTCTCTCTCACCTCTCTCTCCCTCCCTCTTTCTCTCTGCCTCTGTCTCTTATTCTTTCCATCAAGGATAAACACCCAGGGCCAGTTATTACACATGAATCCTTTTATGTGGTTCTGAGATGAACAGCTCTCAAGGAGTTTTTTCTCTCGGGTAAGAGTCAATTAACTTCACCCTCCATCCCTGCAGTAGTGCTTGGATCTAAAAGAAAGCCTTTCATGTATCTGGTAATTGTTTGTTTTAAATTTGACATATAGCTTGCACAAATCAATGATGGATGATATTTCAGGCATTAGGCACAATCAAAACAGAAATTTTCAGAATTTATAATTTCTTGTGGGCAAGTGAGCATGTTAATGGACAAGTATCCACGCACAAACAAAGATCTTCATTTAAAGTTAAAAGGAAGCTGTGAAGTAAGGATTCTGGTTTTCGTGTGCTTAGTCCAGCACTCCTGGGTTTTTCTTCTAATGTTTGTAGAATACACAGTGCTCATGCATCTGCTTAAATCCTCATCTAGATCTAGTCCCCTCTCTTTATCTCTCGGGTAATTCACTCTTGGGATTTTTCTCTATCTCTGATCAGAAACATTTCTCAAATGAATCACTCTCAGTAGTCAGATAACACTGAGCTCAGATAAAAGGCTTCATAATAAAAGATAATGTTGATGATTAATAACCGCATAGCGGTGGTCAGGGAGGTCATTTTTAAATAGGTGAGCAGGGATTTATGCATAACAAGATTTCAATCTGGGGTAGCCATGGGGCCTGAAGGGTCTTGATGGATCTTGTTTGTTTCTCTCTCTGCAGCCATGAGAAACCACAGTGCTGTCCGAGAGTTCGTTCTCCTTGGACTGTCCACCGACCCCTACCTTCGGCCGCTTCTCTTTGCTCTCTTCCTTCTGGTCTACCTCCTCACTCTGGTGGGAAACTCCTTGATGCTGCTCGTGATCGCGGCCGATTCTCACCTCCACACACCCATGTACTTCTTCTTGAGACAACTGTCCTTCCTAGACCTGTGCCACTCATCTGTCACGGCTCCCAAGATGCTGGAGAACCTGCTTTCTGAGGACAAAACCATCTGTGTTGAAAGCTGCTTGGCGCAGGCCTTCTTTGTGTTCGCCACTGGTGGCACCGAGGCCTGTCTCCTCGCGGCCATGGCCTACGACCGCTACGTCGCCATCAGCTCTCCTCTGCTCTACAGCCGGGTGATGAGCCACCAGCTCTGTGTGGGGCTGGTGTGGCTCTCCTGGGGCCTGGCCTTTGTTGATGCTCTCCTCAATATCCTCCTGGCTGTCAGTTTAGATTTCTGTGAGGACCAAACGATTCCTCACTTCAGCTGTGAGTTGTCTTCTCTCTTCCCTCTGTCCTGCTCCGATACCTCTACCAACTTCACACTCCTGCTCTGCTCCTCGGTTGTGCATTTCTTTGGGACCCTTGTTATGATTGTTGGCTCTTACGCCCGAATTGTCTCCACTGTCCTGAGGGTCAGCTCCACGGCAGGCAGAAGCAAGGCCTTCTCCACCTGCTTGTCCCACCTCACGACTGTGATCTTGTTCTATGGCTCAGGTTTTATCAGCTACCTTTTACCAGCTTCAGGGTCCCCCCTGGAAATGGTCTTCTCTTTGCAATACAGCCTGATCACCCCCATGCTGAACCCCCTCATCTACAGCCTGAAGAACAAGGAGGTGAAGGCAGCTGTGGGAAGAATGATCAGAAAGCATTTTTAATCTCTTATGTGTCAGACACAACATTATAGTAAAACAGACATGGAACAGTGGTGCTATGTGATCAAATAATGGACTTGAAGGAGAGTTCTTGGTTGTTCAAAATGGAAGGTGCCATTGGGGACATGCCTCTTGCCTTTTTGGAAATATTTGTGAAGAACCAGAGAACTCTTAGAAAGATGAGCTGTATTCAGAAAAGGATAAATGGGTCAGTGAACCCTCTTTTCCAGGAGCTCATCTTACAGAAATGTTTATCTTTCATATCGGTATAAATAGCTATTGCTTTTGGCAGCTCAATACTCCTCCACATTTAAAAAAATTACATCCCAAAATCTCAGGAAATCTGACTCGTCGGAATCAGATGACCATCACAGGGTTGCGGTGACCCTGTAGCCCAGTAGAGGTTGACAGCTCCGTCTTTTTCTCCTGATGAAGCATTCCAACCTAGAGGGAAATCAAGACTCAAGTGAGGTTATCCAGAAATTTTTTTCTAGGAAATTCAAATATTAATTATGAATGAAAAGAAAATCCTTGCAACCAAGCCAATAATACTGTATGTCCTAAAGAAACTACAGCCCTGCTGCCTGGCGACTATCCTTGGGGTGATATTTTAGGGAAGAATAGCAATGTCAAATTTGATACATTTCTTAACTTGTGCCGAGAGGTGCACTACATTCCTGGGGTGGCAAGATGCCAACTTGTAATTCCTGGGGCTTCTGGACAGTTCTACTTCAGATTATAAAATAAAAAGAGTATCCAATCTAATCACATGAACTCTTAAAGGTGGCAAACATTCTCCAGCTATACACAGAAAAGACAAGGCAAAGTGAAGGCAGAGACAATATAAACCCAGGATTCGTTATCACCTCCACCTCTCAATACCAGCTTCCCGAGGCGGGAACTGTGGCCAGTTTCAGCGGAGAACACCAGCCAACAGCCAGCGGAGAAACAGGAAGCTCTCGGTTTGTGGCACTGAATTCTGAAAGAGGTTGAAGTGATCTCTTCCCAGGTACTCCAATCCAGTGCTGCCACACTTTCATTTTGGCCTTGGGCAATGCAGAGTGTTGAGCCCACCCAGACTTCTGACCTAATATATTGTAACATAACATATTTGCATGATTAAATAATGTTTTTCTAGAATTTCATACATCATTTCCATCATGTACCCTTTTCCACCTACAACTCCCCCACATACCCCCACATCCTTTCAAATCACGACTTTCTTCTTTAATTATTGTTGTTACACACACACACACACACACACACACACACACACACACACACACTCTGCTGAGTCCATTGAGTGATGTTCCTATGTATATGTGTTTAAAGCCGATCATTTAAGATTGAATAACTTATTGGGGGTATTGTGCCTGGAAAAGACTGATTTGCTCTTGGAAGGTATTAACTGCCTGTAGCTTTTTTCTGGGGGTGGGGCCTTGTGATGTTTCCCCCACCCACGTTGCCATTTCAACTGGTGGTGTGTCTTGTTTAGGCAGCCATGTTGATGAGAATTCATGGGGGTAGGTTCTCTGACATTTTTGGGAGACATTATCACAGCAAACTTCTGTTCCTCTGGCTCTAACAGACATTCTGCTCTCTCTCCCACCATGTTCCTAACCCTTAGGTGTACAGGTTGTATTATAGATGGATTTGTTGGGGTCTTAGCACAGTTTTTTTTTTTAAGATTTATTTATTTATTATGTATACAGTGTTCTGCTTGCATGTGTCCCTGCAGGCCAGAAGAGGGCAACAGATCTCATTATAGGTGGTTGTGAGCCACCATGTGGTTGCTGGGAATTGAACTCAGGACCTCTGGAAGAGTAGTAGTCAATGCTCTTAACTGCTGAGCCATCTCTCCAGCCCCCTAAGCACAATTTTTAATCTACTAAACCAGTAATAATTTGCTATGATAGTAGTAGGAAATTGATATATTACCATGCCTTTGATTACTTAGTCATCTTCACAAGTATGTAGGATAAGTTCTGCTGTTAGTTTTCTTTGCTTAGTGAAGGAATCAGACACAGGATGTGTGGTGCCTGTGAAGTTATTATCAGCAAGATGATGGAGCCTGAATCTAAAGTGGGTAATCCAAGCTAAGCTCTGCTCTCAGTTACTGAACGTACCCCCCCCCCACCATATTGTAGGTCTCCCATGTCCTCTGTATAATTGTTCATGATGTGATTCAGTTACTTAAAACCAAAGAGTGGTAACTGGCCATGAAACAGGAATCCAAAGTGATTTGTCAGTGAAATGTATAGTTTGTTTTATAGGTGAAACAAAACATCTCAGAAAAATAAGGATATATGGGATTAATTACTAAGATGCACAAAACAAAGTAAGCCATGTTATTTAACTGCTTGTGGAATGTAATCATTAAGACATCCAGTTGCTCAAGACCAGGGACACTGTACCATCCCTGAGAATAATGGGAAATTGCTACAATTAAGAAAGTCCAAGAGAATGAGGAAGGCCAACACCATGGGCTCTTCTACTTTCAAACAGTGATTTCTTATTTTTGTTTTGTTTTTTAAGACTCTCTCTCTCTCTCTCTCTCTCTCTCTCTCTCTCTCTCTCTCTCTCTGTGTGTATGTGTGTGTGTGTGTTTGTATGTGTGTGTATGTGTGTATGCCATCTGTGTGCAGTGGTTATGACCTACCTGACATGAGTGCTGGACTTGGGTTCTCCGTAAGAGCTGCAAGAGCTCTCAACCGCTCCATTATCTCTTCAGTCCTCATTTCTTGGTTTTGACCTTAAGGTACAGAATGAACTTACAGAATATATATATTTTAGCTCTCTCTCTCTGAAAGAATATCTGTCATTCTAGAGATGTAGAGCAGAGGCTATGCAAAGCTAACTCAGTTGTGGACTCAGTAACATGCTCAGTTACATCACTAACTGAACGATCACAACACGCTGCTAATGGAAGAGTGAGATGTTGCCAGGTCAGCAATGGGAACAAAGACAGCTTGGAGGATCTGGAGGACCTGGAGAATCATGAACCGTCAAACCTATCTAAAATTACCACGTTTTTCTTGGCCCAGCTTGCTGTGTCCCATCAGGGAACAGATGTTAGGAACTCCTCTCACACTGTCTGTTCCTCCATGCTGCGTGGTTAAAGTCCAGAATTCAAGACGAGCATAGCCTGCAGCATGAAATCAGAATCAGAGTAGGACAGAATCACTAAAAGAAATAATAGAAGTAGATGAGGTGTGTGTGTGTGTGTGTGTGTGTGTGTGTGTGTGTGTGTGTGTGCGCGCGCACAGGTTTGTATGCGTGCAGGTGTATATGTCCTTGTGTGTACCCACAGAGGCCAAAGGAAGACATCAGGCATCCTGCTCGGTCACTCTCCACCGTATTCCCTTGAGGCAGGATTTCTCACTGGACTTGATGCTCACAGTTTTGGTTAAACTGACAGACAAGTCTCAAGAATCCACCTTTTTCTCCTCCCTCCCCAGGGCTGGCGTTTTGGCACACACAGATGCGCCCAGCTTATTTTATGTGAGTGATGGAGATTGAGCACAGGTCTTCACACCTGTATAGCAAGACACCTTCACTAATTTTTATACCCAATCATCTAAAAACTATTTCTGAGAATGTATTTTATTTTTTCTCAACCAGAAGAGTAAATTTAGTTTGTGTGCAGTGGTTTGTCTTTTAAAAATAATTTAAACAAATCTATAGTCATTTATAGAGACACAATTTTACCTGTGTTTGAGTGGATTCATACCATGTTATTGGTTTAAATATTAGAGCAACTCCACGTAGTTAAAAGGGAGGTTTATTTTGTGGGGTAACTCACAAGTGAAGGGATAGGTAACAGGGTCTGGGAAAGGTGTAGCGCAGTCCAGCGGTGTTCTCTGGAGAACTCTGCTTGATCTACCTCCAGCATCCAGGATCCCGGAACCAAGAGAACCGGCCTATCCCGATCTTGGGTCTTCAGGGGTCCTCTCTTGGCTCTCCCTTGTAGGTGTGATAGTTACTGAAGCCTCAAAGGGGGTGGTACTTCCAGGTCAAAGCTGGAACTTTTGGCTACCCACTACACCATGTGATATATTTTCTCGATGATTTTTTTTCTTGGCTCGCCACCCTTATCAAATCTTTACCTACTTATCCTCCACAAAGTACACCTGTGTTAACCACAGAGTAGGTATCTTTCTTAGTTTATAGTCAAACATATGTACACATATGTGTATGTAAATATATATAAATATAGGAGACTATCCATCTCTATTTAGAAAATATAGTCACATGCATGACCAATGACTTAGCTCTAATTAGCTGAAGATTTTTTTTGTAAATCTAAAGCTCCATCTTGTGAGTGTGCCATAACTTCTCAAACCATTCCTCCATTTGGGCTCTTCAGCCTCTATTTTAAAAGACAACAAACAATGTTGCCATAAACATTTTTAGCATATAACATGAAATTTGAATGTCTTTATTTCTGTTGTATTGACTCCCAGAAATAAAGTTATGAACTGCATATTTGTTTTAAATTTTAATTAGTCTTTTCAAGGTATGCAATAACACCTCATTTCTCATCAACAAAGCAAGAGCTCCTTTAATTTACAATGAGCCTCTAGTGTAATGGAATTCTTGCACAGTGAAGCTTCATTTTTTAAATTACCAATTTGCATTTCTCCAGCCATGAAAAAAATGGCAATATCTGTATGCATATTAGTCAAACATTTGCATTTGTTACATTAGCAAATCATATCCATGGGCCATTTTTAAATTTAATTTGCTGTTTTTTTTTTAAATCAGTATTACAGTACTTTCCTTTTCAAGTACATTAACTGTTGCCTACATTTTTTTTATTTATAATATAATTCAACTTTACATATCAGTCATGGATTCCCCCATTATCCCCCCTCCCGCCCCACCCCCCTCCCCACAGCCCACCCCCCATTTCTATCTCCTCCAGGGCAAAGACTCCCCCGAGGATTGAGATCAACCTGGTGGACTCAGTGCAGGCAGGTCTAGTCCCCTCCTCCCAGACTGAGCCAAGCGTCTCTGCTAAGCCCAGGTTTCAAATAGCCAATTCATGCACTGAGCACAGGACCCGGTCCAACTGCCTGGATGCCTCCCAAACAGATCAAGCCAATCAACTGTCTCATCCATTCAGAGGGCCTGATCCAGTTGGGGGCCCCTCAGCCATCGGTTCACAGTTCATGTGTTTCCATTCCTTTGGCCACTCGTCCCTGTATTCCATCCCTCCCTGGTCCCAACAACTCTCGCTCACATAAACCCTCCTCCTTCTCGCCAATTGGATTCCCAGAGCTCCACCTGGGGCCTGACCGTGGATATCTGCATCCAGTTCCCTCAGTCTTTGGATGGGGTTTCTAGCACGACAATCAGGGTGTTTGTTGCCTACATTTTTAAGCAGCAGATTTTTCTTCATTTCTGTTATTTGTTCATCTTTATTTATAGGATCTTTGACCATGTCAAAGATTCAGGTTTTATATAGTCATATAATTTATTTTCTTCCACATTAAATCTCTATCTTGGTAAAGATTTTCTTTACCTCCTATATTAAGTGGTTCTCTAATATCCTGTTCTTGGACTTTAATTTTCATTTCTTTCCATAGTCAATTGGAGTTGATGTCTGTACTTGCTCCAAGACAATGGTTAACTGTGCTAGGCTTAATGGGTGGAAACTTTTGACAGAAACCTTTAAGAAGTCATTACTTTATAACTGGATGAAAATAGCAAGCAGACTGCATTATAATATCTGATATAAACTTATGACACTTTAAATTTTGTCAACACACTATTTATGCTCAAACATCATATCGATAACTCACATTCGGTAAGATGTGTTTGCTCCCACGCTATCACCCAAACATACAGAATAAATAAAGAATATAGAAAAGGGCCAAATAACAGACCTATCAGAACTGCACCTGACTTCTCCTAACAAAAGCAACATACAGCAAGCCAACAGCCAACAGCCAACATCAAATTAAATAGAGAGAAACTCAAAGTGATTCCACTAAAATCAAGAACAAGACAAGGTTGTCCACTCTCTCCATATCTATTCAATATAGTACTCGAAGTTCTAGATAGAGCAATAAGTCAACAAAAGGAGATCAAGGGGATACAAATTAGAAAGGAGGAAGTCAAACTTTTGGTATTTGCAGATGATATGATAGTATACATAAGTGATGCCAAAAACTCTACCAGGGAACTCCTACAGCTGATTAACACCTTCAGTAATGTGGCAGGATACAGGATTAACTAAAAAAAATCAGTAGCCCTCCTATATACAAATAATAAACGAGCTGAGAAAGAAGTCACAGAAACATCACCCTTTACAATAGCCACAAATAATATAAAATACCTTGGGGTAACTCTAACCAAACAAGTGAAAGACCTGTTTGACAAGACCTTTAAGTCTTTGAAGAAAGAAATTGAAGAAAATATCAGGAAATGGAAAGATCTCTCATGCTCCAGGATAGGTAGGATTAACATAGTAAAAATGGCAATCTTACCAAAAGCAATCTACAGATTCAATACAATCCCCATCAAAATCCCAACACAATTCTTCACAGACTTTGAAAGAACAATACTCAGCTTCATATGGAAAAACAAAAAACCCAGGATAGCTAAAACAATCCTGTACAATAAGGGAATTTCCGGAGGCATCACCATCCCTGACTTCCAGCTCTACTACAGAGACATAGTAATAAAAATAGCTTGTAATTGGCATAAAAGCAGACATGTGGATCAATGGAATTGAAGACCCTGACATAAATCCACACACCTATGAACACCTTATTTTTGACAAAGAAGCCAAATTTGTACAATGGAAAAAAGAAAGCACCTTCAACAAATGGTGCTGGCATAACTGAATGTCAACATGTAGAAGAATGCAAATACATCCATATCTATCTCCCTGCAAAATACTCAAGTTCAAGTGGATCAAAGAAATTAACATAAATCTAGTCACACTGAATCTGATATAAGAGAAAAATGGGAAGTAGCCTTGAAAGCATTGGCACAGGAGACTACTTCCTGAATATAACATTAGTAGCACAGACACTGAGAATAACAATCAATAAATGGGACCTCCTGAAACTGAGAAGCTTCTGTAAGGCAAAGGACATGGTCAATAAGACAGAACACCATCCTACAGAATGGGAAAAGATCTTCACCAACCCCACATCTAACAGAGGGCTGATATCCAGAATATATAAAGAACTTGAGAAATTAGACATCAAAATACCAAATAATCCAATTTAAAAAATGGGGTACAGATCTAAACAGAGAATTCTCAACAGACGAGTCTCAAATGGGCAAAAGACATTGCTCAACATCCTTAGTCACCAGGGAAATGCAAATCAAAATGACTCTGCGATACCATCTTACACCTGTCAGAATGGCTAAGATCAAAAACATTGGTGACAAATTATGTTGGAGAGGATGTGGAGCAAGAGGAACACTCCTCCACTGTTGTAGAATATTATTTTAAGGTGTGTTACTTTTGTTTATGTTGCATTTGTTTAACTCTGTGAAGCTGTGTATCTGCACCTGTCTGAAACACCTGATGGTCTAATAAAGAGCTGAACGGCCAATAGTGAGGCAGGAGATAGGATGGGTGGGGCTGGCAGGCAGAGAGAATAAATAGAAGGAGAAATCTGAGAGGAAAGGGGGGAGAAGTAGCTAGAGAAGGAGGAGGACTCCAGGGGCCAGCCACCCAGCTACACAGCAAGCCATGGAGTAAGAAATAATTGAAAGGTATACAGAAATAGAGAAAGGTAAAAGCCCAAAGGCAAAAGCTAGACAGGATAAGTTGTAAAGCTGGCTAGCAACAAGCCAAGTTAAGACTTGGAATTCATAATTAAGAATATGCCTCCATGTGTGGTTTATTTGGGAGCTGGGAGGTGGGCCCCCCCAAAAGACCAAAAACAGCAACACTCCACTTCTGGCGGGAGTGCAAACTTATACAGCCACTCTGGAAACCAGTATGGCGGTTTCTCAGAAAATTAGGAATCAATCTACCTCAAGACCCAGAGATACCACTCTTGGGCATATACCCAAAAGATGCTCAACTACACCACAAGGACACTTGCTCAACTATGTTCATAGCAGCATTATTCATAATAACCAGAACTTGGAAACAACCTAGATGCCCCTCAACCAAAGAACAGATGAAGGGAGTGTGGTATATTTACACAATGGAGTATTACTCAGCTGTAAAAAGCAATGGCATGGAATTTGCAGGCAAATAGATAGAACTAGAAAAAATCATCCTGAGTGAGGTAACCCAGACCCAGAAAGACAAACATGGTATGTACTCACTCATGAGTAGATAGTAGATTTAAGCAAAGGATAACCAGGCTACAATCCACAGCCCTAGAGAAACTAGGTAACAAGGAGGACCCTAAGAGGGACACATGGATGGCCCTAGGAAGGGTATGAGATCTCCTGGGTAAACTGGGGGGAGGGGGAATGGGAACATGAGGGATCGGGATGGCCGAGTTGGGGGACAGACAGAGAGGGAGAGCAACGAAAGAGGTATCTTGATAGAGGGGGGCATTACATGGTTAGGGAGAAACCTGGTGCCAGGGAAACTCCAGGAATCCACAAGGAGGACCCCAGCTAAGACTCCTAGCAGGAGAGGATGCCTGAACTGGCCTCCTCTGTAATCAGATTGATGACTACCCTAATTGTCATCATAGAACCTTCATCCAGTAACTGATGCAAGCAGATGCAGAGACCCACAGCCAAGCACTGGGCCGAGCTCCAGGAGTTCAGTTGAAGAGAGGGAGGAAAGATTGTAGGAGCAAGGGCAGTCAAGATCATGACAGGGAAACCCACAGAGACAGCTGATGGGAGCTCGTGGGAGCTCACAGACTGACAGCTAGGGACCTGCATGGGACTGACCTAGGCCCTCTGCATGTGGGAGACAGTTGTAAAACTCATTCTGTTTGTGGGACTCCTAGCAGTGGGACCAGGATCTGTGCCTGGTGCGTGAGCTGGCTTTTTGGAACCTATTCCAAAAAGAGGTGGGATGCCTCACTCAGCCTTGATGCAGAGGGGAGGAGCTTAGTCCTGCCTCAACTTGGTATGCCATGCATTGTGGACCCCCATGGGAGGTCTTTCCCTTTCTGAGGAGTGGATGGGGGGGGGGGAATAGAAAGGGGGGGGGGGGAGGGAACAGGAGGAGAGGAGGGAGGGGAAACTGTGGTTGGTATGTAAAGTAAATAAAAAATAATAAAAAAAATAATCAGATCTAAGAGGAAGGATTCTGGTGGTCTGTTACTCAACAGGGTGGGCATCGGTAACAACAATGAACTGTAGGTTTCAAAATAACTAGAAGAGAATTTTCACATACTCACCACAAAGAAATAATGTTTGAGGTGATAGGCTGATTCTGACCTGATCATGGGTAGTATACATACATGTATCAAAGCATCACACTGTGCCTAATGAAAATGTACAGTATTAGATGCCAACTTAAAATCAAGTCAAACTAAAACAAATAACAAGTTAATGAGTTGAAAGTTTTGGTTTTAGGTTGTGCCTTCAAGGAATACAAGGCACCAACCCAGCTGTCTTTGGGGATCCAATTCAGCTACCCATCTATCAACTACTTAAATCTGCTGCCTGCTGCGCTCAGTTACCCCTGAGAACTCCAAGCTTGCTACTGCCGTCAACACTGCGAATGGTGTGGAAGCCATATGGAGAGACTGGATGTGTGCTTGGGAGTGAGGTGATAGGAGACGAGCTGCTTTCATAAAGAACTGGTGGGAACTTTTACTCCTTTCTCTTTTCTCTTTTCAAGGGCATGGACAAGCCTGAGTTCAGAGACAATTGTGACCATTTTTGACCGGGAGAGTTCCTGTAATTATGACTCTTTTTATTCATAAATATTCCTAGAAAGAAAAAGAATTACCAGTTACAGGACTTCCATGGTTGTGGAAAGGTTTCCTGTTTGCCCTCAAGGCAGATGGACTGAACTCTCCATCTGCAGGATACAAAAACAAGGTAAACAATGTACCAGCCAGAATCCTGCTGGCCATCTCCCCTTCCCTCTGCATGGTTCCTTCACTCACTGTGGTCCTCTCTCTCCTTCCAGTACGCCATTTACCCAGCCTGCTTCATGCTTGGAGGAAATTATCACTCCCCATCCTGCTTCTCACCTGCATCTTATTTCTGGTTCCTTGTTTCTCTTTAGCTTGGTGGAAAACACCAAATAATTAAAATTGGAATGGTGGACAGGTTAGAAATACCAGATGTGACTTGTTAAGTGCTAAGTCCTCTTAGTTTGGTAAGTGGTGCTGTCATCCACATTGTAAATTTGGGGGAAATGCCAGAGACACACAGACACACAGATAGACAGACAGACAGACAGACAGACAGACACACACACACACACACACACACACACATACACACACGAGAGAGAGAGAGAGAGAGAGAGAGAGAGAGAGAGAGAGAGAGAGAGTTGGTTAAATGATTTTTGATGTTTTCTCCCCAGTGACACTTTCTCTCCATTCTGATTCTCTCATTGCCTCATCTCTGGATCAAAACATCCAGGGATTTTTCTAGAACTTTCAGGAAGCCAGGAAGCCACACCAGAGCTGCTGAGGCAAGGCTAGGGAGCAGCGAAGATATAAAGAATAAAATTTAATCACCTTGTTCTGTATCTCCTGATCCAACAAGCCGTGTTTATGGGCTCCAGAGAGCTGTTTATTTCGCCATTAGAATAATCTCCCGCCCCTACCACCGGACAGGTATGTGTGGGCACAGCAGACATTGTCAGGACAAAATCTGCCATGAGGTTCATTCCCAGCACCCTTCAACCTTAAGTTCCCTTCACTTCTTAAGTTCCCCTCCAGTTTCTAAAGCTGGGGGTCTGTCGTGATTCCAGACACCCGGGAAGACAATGACACAGACTTCCCCTAAATAACCGGCTGGTTCCCACACTTCCCACGCGGGGGTTGGCTCTCTGGACCCTGCTTTCATTACTTGTTTCAAATACAACTTTGAGAATCTTCTGTGAGGAGGTTTTCAAATGCACACCATTTAGTTTCCACTAAACTCGTTTTATTATACTTTCTCAAGTTTGGTTCATCTGGAGTCTGTAGAAATGAATGGCTAAAACCAGTGTGATTTCAAACACTAAGCAAGAAAATAAGATATTTTTTATAGAAGTATTATTTTATTTTCTGGTACCCTGTTAATTTTTTTTCTGGTTTTAAGTATGTATATGTGTGTCTGTATGGGTGTATTTACATGTGTGAGGGGCCCACAGAGACTGGAAAAGGGTGTCATATCTGGAGCTGAATGCCCAGTGTGGGTGCTGGGAACTGAAATGTGCCATCTTCAGGAGCAGTATCAACCCTTAACTGTTGAACAGTTTCTCTAGCTCTTCTGGGACCCTTCTAGGAAAGACAAAAACCTCCGTGAGGACCTTTGATAATGTCATTAAATATCCTTGCATATTTCACATGAAACCACCACAAAAACAGATTTTATTTTATTTTTCTGGGTAAGAGAATTTTGCACAAACATGAGGACTTAAGTTCTAATCCCCAGAACTCATGTGAAAATCTGGGTGTGGCCAGGAGCTACTGTAACCCTAACTGGTGGCAGGGGTCAGGGGAGACAGGAGGGTGCCTGGTGTGTACAAGAGGTTTATTTCTTCAATTTAATTTCTAAAATAAGAAGTATTTCTATAAGGCAAGTCATCCCTGGTGATTGCAGCTGGGGCTAACTTTGGGAGTGACATTTCTTTTTCTGAAGTGTCTGAAACTCATATCAACAGTGCAGCTTCCTTCCTGACTCCCAGGCACCATGGTCTCTGTACTCAGAAGAAATGATTTATTGATGTTATTATCTGTCTGTCATCAGGAGATGAAGGACATATCTCAGGATGGAAAGCAGGAACCCCCTCTAGGCATTGTGGGCAAACTATTACTCGGGA
>CABHPQ010160994.1:3950-49966 GCA_902168405.1 Peromyscus aztecus | reverse complement strand
TTTTCCTTCTCCATGATTTTCTAAAAACTAAAATCAGTTTGCTTATTTTTCTCTCAACAGAACTGTAATAAAAATTGTGTCACATGGCTATAGTAGAGCATGTCAATCTTGGAGTGAACAGACATTTCAGCCCTTTCTTCTTGTCAGGATGAGATCGTGAGGTGTAGCAACTCTTCTGAAGCTCCAGACACTGATGTTGGCTTTGCTGATCTTCATTCTTCAAGGGAAGGGTATGGTTGTTTGAAATAGGGGTAGGAGAATTCTAGTCCTTCCCCCAGCTGCAATCAAAGACAAGGAATGAAATTTCTGTTCCCTGGTCCTAATTCAGATATAAAAGTCTCTTCCTCCCACTTGACCCTCACAAAGACAGTGGTATTTGCCTGAATTTTGTGCAATGGCATCATTCACTGTCTGTACTCAGGCTTTGCAGGAGCACAGAAAAGTCTTAGACAGAAGGTGGATGCCTGTGAATCACAATTAAATACACTTCACTTCTGCACAGCCCCAAGCCTTGAGAATTTGGGTACTCCCTTTGAAAATGATGTACAATTCATTGCAATGTCCTCTTGTTTCTGAGTGCTCTGAGACACTAACCATCACAATAGTCCCACCAGACTATTAAAAATTTAATAAAATGCTAGTTGTCTTCTTCCATTGGTGATATCTACCTGTTTCTCATTCTCTGAGAAACATCAGCCATAAACACCAACCTTCGAACAAAGGTCTCCTGAATTTTAATTTGAGTCTGTTAGTATATCTATTTGTCTATGGACTTAAAACCATAATGGGCACAAAGAAAGTAGGAGCAAAAAAATGTGCTCATGAACCTTTGTATATTTCAGGCGGAAAACAAAGTCCACCAATATATTTTGGTAATGTTGTCAATTGCATAATTGTGATTTTCATTTTATTTGTTTGGTATCTCACTGGACTGACTGTTCAAAATGAAAGTGGATATATCAATCAGACACGTGTGAAAGAGCAGCCACATGAGCATATCTTTGAACAGCCACTGCTGATCCTGGATTGAATACCAACAATATTAACAAAAATCAACTGAGCAATCAATTGTAGCAATCTATCAGCAAGGAAAGCTTAGAGAAAAACTTCAGGACAAATGCTAATGAAAGAGTTAAAAACTATAGCTGCATTAACAGAATTTAGGAGAGAAAATTAAAGGCAAAATTCTAAGTGACAATAATGCACAAGAGCGATTAGAAAATGCACAAAAGTACGTAGAAGACAAAATGCAAATATATAAATGCCTTTAAATGAAAAGGGAAAGATTATTATTCAAAATACAGATATAAAGCAGATGAAAAAGATACAACATATAGAGAATGTGAATCTCACAGCATTTACAAACAAGGCAAAAAAGGAAACTCAAGTTACAAATACAAGTAAATGCTTTTAAAATAAGAACAGACTTAAATGTATTCTTAAAAGGGGCAAAATTGTCCCATAATTTTAACATCTAAACATGAACAAAACAGAATTATCAGAATTAAATGATTAAGCTCCATATCCTTATGGGATCGCTTGGGAGTCAGTATTTTAACATAAGAATTTATAGAAAACATATATGGTATTATAAATAGTTGTAGATGAGACTTTATTTTTACTTCTTTTCCCTGATAATATGAGCCTTATTTTTACAATTCCAATTGTTTATTTCATCTTCACAGTATTAGTACGAGGAAGAAAAAAAAACACACATATAAATACACACAAAAAAATCAATACCTAAAACAAAACAAAAGACTGTGATTTATTTTTACTATTTATAATGCTTCTATGTCAAAATGCTGTCTAATAAAGATCTTAAATATTATTTATTACAGAAGGAATGAAGAAAAAATTCCTAAAAGACAAAAGAACACTCAGATCTCAGTTTCCAGATATCACACAGACACTGAACAAACAGCAAGGAGCAGTGAGTGCGCATAAAGTCATATTTTAAAACGACCAATCAAAACATCAGTTGGAGGTAATGGAAAGGCAGAGCCATGTATGCTATAACATATAATTAATGAATGTAGAATCATTCAGGTGTGAATAAAATAATTTCTAATCATCAACCAAATATTCAAAACAGCTGAAACCAATTGATCATACTTAGCCTGATAAACAATCTAAAGCTTAAGAAATTTAAATTCTAGTCATGAGTCAACATTATATTTGCTCTTTTTATTTTTGAAACATTAAACTATTGTAGGTAAAAAGCTGAATTACAAAGTTACCAGATTTGTACATACTTCCTGCTTTTGTAGATAAAGCTACTTTCAAACGATTGTTTCCTCTCTACTCTTATGAGGATGCTGGGTATTTTTAGATGCAAGTTTTATAAGTAGTAATTCTTTTGCAGAAATGTCAGAGAAAAGTATTTTCATTACTACAGCATTTCTTCGTGTTTGACTTTTTGTTTTTCCCAAAGCTATTATCCTAAATGTAGATATTGATGGTACTACCCATGGAGTGGAAGTATTATAGCTGCATAACTTTTAGATATTTTCTATAAATCTCTGCTATAATGTCACTCCTGAAAACCAGCTGTGCTGTGATATGTCACAATGATGAATCATCACACGTGGTAAAATCTAAAGGACAGTTATATAAAAACCTTTATTAATAAACATAATTTTCACAAGTGCAAAATGAGCATTTGTATATGCTCTGAAACTTTCTATCACATTTACTCCAAATTTTCCAGTACGTGGAAATATTTTAGGATTGTAATGATTTTCATTTGTTGTTTTCCAATGGAGCACACTGTCTTAGAATGTACCCAAGACTGAGACATGATTCTAAAGTGGAAAGTGACATCACAACACAACACAACCTCAAAAAATTGCACTAGACTTTCTGATATGATAAAGAGAGGAAGGTGGAGGGAGTTGGGGAGGGGATGGGGGAGGGAGATTTTCCCTGGTGCTCACTGCTATATATAAGTCCAAAAATATTTAAATAGGCAAATGAAGCTCAACTGCACATATGGACAGAGGACGCAGACTGGTTAGGAACGCTGTAAGAGTTTTGCAGAGACAAGGCAGCTTATACCAGGGCCAACAAAGAAGCAAGCAACAAATAACATTTTTCTGATCTCCTCTCCTGAAAGGTCAAAAGGTAATATAGCTAGGCTAATTGCTTTTGTAGTTTATATGGGTGACACTTGGATCACTCTAGGAAGTCTTATAGCTCTAGAATGACCAGAGATGCTGCTAACAATAGGGAGCTTAGAAAGAGCCCTGTCCACACTAGAAGTCAAGACCTGAAACACCATTTCCCTCCCAGAGACTACAGTTCATTGACTTGAGAGTTCTGGGTACTGAAATCAACCCTCCCAGAGAGGGACCCTCAGTACTTTGCAATAGGCTGTTTGTCTGCTTGAGCAATAGGCAAGCTGGCTAGAGGAAGCTTCTCTCCACTCCTCACTATCAGGGAAGCCCAAGGGAGAGACAGCATCTCTTGAAAGGAGAAGATAGATTAAGCTGATTAAAACTGTGCCTCGGTGTCACTGGTAATTAGATTGTCAATACATCCATATCCCACTACAAAAAGGCCAAACTCTGTGTGCTAAGCCTCAAGAGGATGATTATCTTAAAAATTCAAGCAAGACCCAGAGCCTCCCAAAACTGTGTCTTTAGGCATTAAGAAAATCACACAACACAGCAAATGTCAGGATGGCCACAGAGTGAATAAAAACAATCAGTGTACGACAAAGCTGTGACAAATCAGATGTTAGAATTACCTGGAAAGAATTCTAATGTAATCATCATCATGTATACAATTTAATCATAAATTGTCTCAAAACAATTGAAGATAGAAAAATATTAAGAATTAAAATTATAAAAGAGGATGAAATGAAGATTATAGAACTAACAATAGTGAACCCGAGCGGTGGTGCGGAGGCTAGGGGCGCCGCCTGCGGCCCAGGAGGTCCCGGGTTCGAGTCCCCTGATGCATGCATCTATGCATCGGAAAAAAAAAAAAGAACTAACAA
Source organism: Peromyscus aztecus (assembly GCA_902168405.1). Lineage (NCBI taxonomy): Eukaryota > Metazoa > Chordata > Mammalia > Rodentia > Cricetidae > Peromyscus > Peromyscus aztecus. The sequence goes on along the minus strand of CABHPQ010160994.1, from coordinate 45,966 downwards.
TATGTCCTAGGTTTACCGGTTGAGTGATTATTATAATAAGAGAAGAAAATTAATAGATCAAAATATTTTCCACAATCTGAATTTTTTAAAAACTAGTTTCAACAAAAATGAGTTACATTCTTAGGAGTCTATGGACAACAAAAGAAACAACACCATATTATCAGGGTCCCAGAAAGAAAATAGAGAAAGGGCTGAAGGGATTTAAAAAAAAAAAGCAGTGGTTGCAAGTTTTAATAAAGAAATGTATTTATAAATTCAAGATATTGATTAACACACAAATAAGAAGCCCATAAAAAGGCAAAGAAGAAAATAGGCATATGTATTACTATGAATAAAACTTGCCCATGTATGGTTGCAGATGTAAGATTAGTTACATACAAATCCTAGGGATTATGTAAAATTGGGCAGAAATAAAAACCTTTCAGAATACAAGTGAGTTGAACATGTGGCAGATAGGAATATATTCAGGCAGATATTATGTACATTTATACATGCTATTAATGATTTTTAGTTACTCAGAAGAAATCACATATTTAGGGATAAATTAACAAATGATAAATTAATAAATACCACACACAGCCATGTTAAGGAATCTGAAAACTCAGTACACCAAGAATGACAACTCTCCACAAACTGGCTCATAAGTATAATCTGCTTCCAATCAAAATGACAGGAAAATTGTAAAACTCTAGACAGGTTCATTTGTATATGGAAAGGTATATGCCTTGGATCAGCTGAAAAACAAACTTGGAAAATAAGAGCAGATGGACAAATCACAGTCCAGAAATAAATATCTGCCATGTTAACACAAAAATCTGTGCGCCAATCATTGGTGAATGACGTGGAGATTAAGGCCAAAGAGAGTCAGAAGACAATATACACAGGCCAACACAACAAAAGAGTTCAACAGAAGAATGGCACTTTCAAAAGATGATCTTAGATCAGGAAGTAGCTACTTTTATTTCACAATGACCAAAGTACATGATGGGAGAAAACATAAGGAAGAATTATTAGGTTTTCATTTTAAAAGGTTTAGTCTATTATGGTAGGTAAAACAGCATTGTGTAACAGAACAGTTGTAACATGAATCTTTTTTTTGTTGTTGTTGTTTTGTTTTTTTGAGACAGGGTTTCTCTGTGTAGCTTTGCACCTTTCCTGGAACTCTCGCTTTGTAGACCAGGCTAGCCTCGAACTCACAGAGATCCTCCTGCCTCTGCCTCCCGAGTGCTGGGATTAAACGTGTGTGCCACCACCTCCCAGCTCGTAATGTGAATCTTAAAAGGTCTTATAACAATAGACCTGGAGCCAAATATTAGGGTGAAAGCTGAAAGATCAGAGAGGCAGAACAAGCCACACACAAGTTCTTACCTCTAGGAAATCCTCAGGCTCAAGAGGAGAGTTCCTGTTTCCTCACACCTTGTATACCTTTCTGCTTCCTGCCATATTATTTCCTGGGATTAAAGGCATGTGTCCTTTTCCAACAAAGATATAAGATCTCAAGTGTGGAGATTAAAGGTGTGTGCCACCACTGCCTGACCTCTATGTCTAATTTAGTGGCTGTCCTCTGATCCTCAGACAAACTTTATTGGGATACACAATATATCACCACACAGAACAGTCCACATCACACATGATTAGGAAGATGAATATATATGCTCTGAGCCCACGGATGGTGCACCCTACATTCAGTGTGCATCTTTTCAGATAATTTTCCTTATTAACATCTTTTACAGATGTAGTCTATCTTCTATGTGATATAAATGCATGTTAACAATGAAAATTATTCACTACAATTGGACAATTATAAACCCTTAATATACTTAGCATGGATCTCATTATCTCATAAAAATAAGTCAAATGGATTCATTAATGGAGATAAATTGTAAAAGTATTAATAAAGGAAAACAAGAAGTGCTGTGGGATGTTCTGTATGGCAAATGTGTTGCTAATAAAACACTGATTGGCAGTGGCTAGGCAGGAAGTATAGGCGGGGCTAACAGAGAGAATTAAAAGAACAGGAAGGCGGAGGGAGTCACTGACTGCCAGCCGCCACCAGGACAAGCAGCTTGTAAAGATGCCAGTAAGCCACAAGCCATGTGGCAAGGTATAGATTTATGGAAATGGATTAATTTAAGCTATAAGGACAGTTAGCAAGAAGCCTGCCACGGCCATACAGTTTGTAAGCAGTATAAGTCTCTGTGTTTACTTGGTTGGGCCTGAGCGGCTGTGGGACTGGCAGGTGAAAGAGATTTATCCTGACTGTGGGCCAGGCAGGAAAACTTTAGCAACAGTATATAACAGGACAGAATTGATAAGTAGAGATTCACCAAGCTTAAACACTTGTCTTGGGGGCTGTGAAATGTCTTGTGAGTAAAGGTGCTTCCCAACAGTAGTGATGACATGAGTATTTCCCAAGAAAATTACAGGGTAGAAGGTGAGAACCAACTCCCACAAGTTGCCTGACCTGCATATGCATGCACACACACACACACACACACACACACACACACACACACACACACACACACACACACAGAGCACACAATAAATACATAATAATAAAAATAAATAAAGTAAAATTTCAAAGTAAATGAAAACAAAAATAACAACAAAATCTTGTTTGGAGAAAGCCTGCCTAGGAGGTGAAAGTGGATGTCCAAGTTAGCAGAACATCTTTACATACCATGCTGATTGATTTGGATCAGATTTCTGTGCTAAATGCTGATTTTCTACACCAATATGGAGCATAGCCATAGTATCTGAGCTTTTGTTAATTACAGAAAGTTGTATGATCAATTAAATTGGCACCAATTAAGTTGACTCTACGTAGCAATCCCGCAAGATTGGCAGGTGTCTACTACATGTTCTGTTGCTCTTTCTCGCTGATCATTTGTGTTTATAATTTCTTAAATAGATTTTATTAAAACTTAAAACTCCAAGGATTATATACTTTATATGACACCTTACCCAACTGTGGAAGAAAATATATTGCAACCATCTATATAAATCCAGAGATAAATATACTAAAAAAATAAGAAAAAGAAAAGAAAAGGCCAGTACCAAGAGTAATCAGTGTTATGAATCTACTTATATTACCTTCTTGAAAGGATGTATTAGAGAAGTGGGAAAACCTGGAGGGGAATTACACTATTTAACACAACCCAACACCAGACATGAGGAGCTTTTAGAGTTATTGGTCTAAAAGTCCAAGAGACTCCTGAAACATTATAGGTTACTGTTACACAAACAGTTGCTTCCCAGTATTTGAAGGTAAGTTCATGCTGCTGCATACTTTGGAGACAGGATTTGAAGGAACTGAGTTTGACCTGATCTGGTTGCCTCCCCACTGAAGACTAGATTTCACAGTTCCTCATGGTACGACAAAAACTCTCAAGGGGAAAAGAAAAATGATAAACAATCAATAGTCCTACCTAACTATGACACCAACAAATAGTGACAATAGTAGAACTTATGTTTGGGGCAATCAACACCTGTCTGAATGGACCACTACTCAGCTGACGGGGTCATAGAGCCTGCAGGAGAACCTATCACTGCCGCTTTCCTGAAGTCGTATAATTTCTATCTGCATTCTAAATACTTACCCTTTTACTTACTGATGAATTTAGCTCTGATAAAAGATGCTTCTTTTTACAGCAGACAGAGACAATTAGAGAAAGCTGCAACTGGCCAAAGTGCAGAGAATAACTCTTAATGCGGTGGCCAGCTTTATTTGATACACCTCCAAAATAACTCCTACACCTAAGGCTCCAGGCACACTGCAGAAGAGGCAGAAATATTGTAAGAGTCGGAGGACCCGGAGGTCTAATACGAGATTGTGTCTTCTCTATAGGATAGGGAACCTGCACCCATGAAATGGCAACAAGGCCTCAAAGATGACATGTGTCATTGTTTTTCTACTGAGGCTTCTCCATTGCTCCATAGTTACACTACTGTGCTATATGTATATCCTCTGAGTTTTGCTAATCCCTCTTCTCCTTCCCCATAAGGCTCCTTAGTTTCATTTTTGGTTTATCTGGGTTAAAATGAATGATGTACATTAAAGTTGTCTAACAATTTGGCTGCCTAAACAAGATTTGCATAATGACAACACCAGTTGATACCAATGTTGATAGGGGAAGTTTCACAAGGTCCTACCTTTAGTTGAAAAGCTATAGGCAACTTATGATTGCTAAGAGAGTATAAAGTAGTCTTCTCTAGGGATGAGCTCCCTAACTGTTTATTCAATACCAAGTGGACCTCACTAAGATCCAACATTAATTAAAATCAGATGATTGTATTTATATTTGTGTGTTTGTAACAATAAGCATGAAACAAAAAATAAAATTTTACTTAAGTTAAAATGTAGAGAGAAGGAGAATTCATTAATGACTCCTAAAGCCTAAGGAGCAAACTGGATGAGAAGGACATGGACGTGATTATTTAAGACCAGCAAGAAACTCTTGTGCCATTGCAATATGTATTTTTCTGGACTATAATCCAAAATCAGTAGCAATGCTGTGGCATATTTTTTTAGGATATTTCTATAGAAAGAAAGAACCAGGTGAAAGGTACATGGATTATCATTGTAATATTTCTTATAGCAGGACATCTATCTGTTATTTTTAATAAAAAGTTTAAGTGAAAATATTATACCCTCATTTTCTTATTTTGGGAAAAGTAAAGTAATGACACTCAGCCATTTGTTTTGACAGGTCCATGAGATATTTTTTTCAGTAGTTTTTTGTGGCTGCCTCATCATTTAATCACCTAAAAGGGGGAATTCTGTGACCACAAATGATTTAATAGCAACTGTGTACTAAGGGTAATCACTCTTGCTGATGCCACTACCAGGAATTTCAAAGGGGCAGCTGTGGCCACCATAGGGAAATAGAAAATGTCTCATGAACTTACTATTTATACTTACCATTAACCACAAGAACACACTCTACTTTTCTTGTTCCCAATGTCCAGAAGGAAAGTGGCTAGGAATGGTAGCATATTTTCTGTGGCTTGGTAATAAATCACAGTTAAATTGCCTTTAGTGGCTGCTGGGCAGTTTAGAACATTTCCAGTAATGTCTAGATTTACTATTGGACCATCACTTATCATATAAAATGAGCTAACAATAATATAAGGGAAATTATTTTCTGACTCCCTTAGGGAAAAATGTTGGATATCTATTTATTGCTTGTTTCTATACTAATTATTTTTAGCAATCTGAGACCCACCTTTTATATAACATGTATAAAAGTTTCTGAGAAATTTAAAATAATAAAAGGTAGTGCATATGAAGATAGTATTTCTATATTTTATTGTTGGAAATATAAGCTTTCTTTAGCATCTCCTTTTTTTAATTAACAATGATGATTCCTTCTGCTTTGTGTTCATTCCTCTCTCTTAGACCCTGTTTGTATCAAATTCTATGGAGTAGGAATCCTATTAAAATGTTAAAATTCTGCCCCATAAAGAACTTGGTCATTCATTCACTTGTTCCCAACATTAGCAGCTCCAGTCTGTTCTTCAGGGTATCATAGGAAGAGTTTTCTTAAGAAGCTGAAAAGCAGTGGCTTTCAGCATAAGTATCCACCCACCCAAAAGCAGATGCTGTTCTTAGAAGTCAATATAGAGCCTCCAAGATCCACCTTCTTGGTGTTAGAGGACAATATAGTCCCCCAGACCCCTCTTCCTGCTTTCAGATGTCAAAACAGAGTGGCCTAGATCTGCCTTCTTGCTGTTAGAGGACAACAGAGTCTCCCAACAGATTCTTCTTGTTAAGAGATCAAGGTACAGTCTTCTAGATGTACCTTCCTCTCTGCAGACATATCAATCACCTAATCTTGCAAACTTAATATGTTGTTCCTATGCAAAATCTATTAACAAATGAAATGTTAGTTTTTAACTTAGTTAACCCTCAGTTTCCTTACGAAAATTCATTGTCAGATTATTGAAAATCAGTTTTATCAAAATTTTTAAAAATGACACATTATATAAATATCATATATGACAATTATAAAATGGAAGTTGGAAACACTGGTTTCATAATCATGTAAAATTTATATGCTGTTTTGGGAAAAGTAGCTGTCATAAAACTTAGGTTATTTTCACTGGAAAATCATGAGTCCTTTAAAATGTCATGTTATTGAATCATGGTGAGTATTAATTAGAAAGGACTTGAGGGGTTGATGACAGGGAACTCAAACACAGAGAAGCCATATGTCTCAAATGTAAATGGAAAGAAGAGCCAGAGGACAAGGACACCTACATAAAATCTCCAGGCCCTAGCGCTGGTGGAGGCAGTCTGTGATCAGAACACAGGGGAAACCCACCTGGACAAGAGAGCAATCTGATGCAATAGATAAAATGTATTTAAGAGCTTTAGAATAAAATGAGATGAAAGCTACTCCAAACAGAGCAATTCCATCAAGTAATTGAGATGCTTGTGAATCATTTCTCCCTTTCCATGCCTTGCCCCTTACATCCTTTTGATCTTGCATGTTGTATGCAAATAACCTAGTAATTATTGACATGCTCACACACTGTTTTTGCTATGGACTTAACTGTATCTGACCCTTCCATTCTTGAGCTGAAGCCACAACTCCAAATGTGTCAACTGTTAGACTCAGGGCTATGGGAAGGATGTTTAAGAATAAGTGAGCTCATAAGGTTGGGGTTGTGAACCCATAGGAATAATGTGCTTATAAGAAAAGCCATTGGGAAACTCTTCGACTACATACAGGAAGAAAAACACAGCAAGGATTCCACGCACTCTCAGTAAAAGGATCTCACCAAAGCCCACCATGCTGGCACCCTGATCTTAGTCAGCAATCATCGAAACCCATGAAAGTGTGATCGCTCCAAAAGTAGCTAGGATGATGTTTCCTCAAATCAGCTGACACCTGTACAGAAGTTTCCATTTTGTTAGTCATTTTACAAGGGGAGATAAGCTTTTATTAAGACTTGATCTTGATAGCTGTATCTTCAGATTTAAAAGGTAGATAATTCATGAAATACGCAAAGATTATGAAGAGATCTGAGTTACAGTATCTTGGAGGTCTCTGAAGACTCCATCACAAAATGTACATCTTAGTGAAGGTGACTGATACTCAGCACTCACTTTGGAAGTGCTGTAATTGGTTTTTCTTCCCCTCGGTGCAGTGCTGGATACCAACGTTTTCCCCTGAACTAGGGCCATTGTTTTTAACAATGTCTTTCTTTTTAGTAGAAGTAACAGACAAAATATTGAAAAGGTCCAGAAAAAAATCAAATCTCCAGAGCTTATTTCTATTATAGTACTATTTAAATTCTAGCCTCTTGAGCAATCAAACAACTAAATGTGATAATTATTATTAATTATTGTTATTATTATTTGATTCTAACCATTGTATCTTTTGTTGCTTTACAGAATGTTTTCTATTAAATCTAAACCATCTAAGCATTTTATTCCAGAATTACTTCAAATGTAGGATCATGTGTACCAAATATGAAAATGAAGAGACTAGTTTATATGTGATTTATAATCAAACTTTAACTAAAGAATGTAACATGAAATAATAATTGGAATATACCATCATGGCAAAATTTTTCTCCTATATAACAGTCTAAATCAAATTCGTCACATAGTCAATTTAGTAAATTTTATGAAGCATGAAATATGTGTACTCATTGCATTTCTGTACTTTATTATGTTGATTTTTAAGAACAACCACCATATTAGTGTCTCAAAATAACACAAATTATCACTCCACATTTTCTGTGGATCAGCATTCTGGCTCACTTTAGGGGAATGAGTCAATTGCCTGGCCTCCTAAGGCTGGAATCCTCATCAGTGTCTGTGTCACCGAAGTTAAACTATGCCTCACTGATGCTCACATCATTTCTGGCTTCTGACTCAAGACAGACCTTACAAGTCAGTTCTCTCATGGGTGTGCTGATATATTGTGTACCCTAATAAAATTTGCCTGAAAATCAGAGGATAGAACAAGCCACTAGATTAAACATAGAAGCCAGGCAGTGATGGTACACACCTTTAATCCTAGTACTCAGGAGGCAGAGATCCGTGGATATCTGTGAGTTCGAAGTCACCCTGGACTACATGAGATTGACTCAGTCTAGGAGAGAAAACAGAGCCAGCCAGTGTTGGCACACTCATCTTTAATCATCCCAGTACTGGGAAGCACACATGCCTTTAATCCCAGGAAGTGATGGCAGGGTGGAGAAAGGTATATAAGGTGTGAGGAGACAGGAACTAAAGGTTTTTTGGCAGAAGCCCCTTTCAGCTAGAGACTTAGTTTGCTGGAGCCTTTCGTGTAAAAACTCAAAGGTTCAGTCAGGGGATTTGTGGAGTTGGCAAGGTGAGACATGGCAGTGGCTTGTTCCTTTGTCTCTCTGATCTTTAAGAATTTACCCCAATATCTGGCTCCAGGATTTTTTTTTAATAAGACCTTTTTAATATTCGTACTACACATGGGTCTGAGAAAAGTCATTAATTTCTAGGTTTCTACAGATTCACTTCTTGTAAACAAAATGCAATATTAGAAATCTTATTGGTTGTGGCAGCTGTAACAGAAAGCCTCAATAGTTACTGAGGATTATTTTGAAAGAATAGTCTGCTTAACCTGTTTTTCTTAGTGTATAACCCACCCTACCTCGGTTGCAGATTGCCTCATCATCTGACCAGAAATAATGTTAGAAAAATTTTAACTTTTTACAACCTTTTTTTATTTGAACAACTTAAACACTTTGATTATTTCTTGTGATGAAAGACATTATATTCCCAAATTGTTAATTATTCAATAATGACACGAGAGCAGCTATTGTTCAGGAAGATATCGTTTGTAAAACACTGCCCCTTAAGGTCCTGGCATCAACGCTCCCTCACTGAAGACCAGATTTTAGGTATCAGAAGGTACCATGCGAGTTTTCAAAGGAAGGAGGCAACCAACATTCCAAACCAGCTATAGCTCCTAGGAAGTACATTAACATCCAGCAACTGTTACCCTAAAAGTAACATACCTCAGTGGTAACTAACAGCTCTCTAGTTGGATTTAATATCTACTCAACAAGAGAGAAACCATGCCTGATACTGGAGCTTCCTCAGTGTTAGAAAAGATGGTTATTGGAGGAGAATCTACAATCACTATTTATTAAGCCAAGGTATCCCCTAACAACAATTCATGAACATTCATCCTTCTACCCACAGATAGGTTCACTCCTCATCAAGGAAACTCCTCTTTCAGATAGATAGAGACCACTACAGAAAACCTCAACCAATCAAAATACGGAGTTGGGAAGTCCAGTCTCAATGGATGCATCAACAAAACTTTCCTACACCTAAGGCTCAGGGGACATTGCAGAAGAAGGACAGAAAGATTGTAAGAACGGGAGGACCAGGGATGTTGCTGTGAGATGGTGTCTCCTAATAACATCAGAAGTTACACCCATACAGTATCACTAACATTTTTTGTTCACATATGATCGCATCAAGGGTGACACCAATGGACATGACAAAGTGGATAGAAAAAGCCCACAAAGTCTCAACCTTGTTTACAAAGTTCTTGTTTACAAAGATCTACAGACAACTGAGGAAATCTATGAACATAAAATGTGCTCTTCCCCAGGGAAGAGAACACCAGTTTGTTGCCTCATGCCAAATGGTCAACCACAAAAACATACATATAAGTAACAGTATAAGGACTAAACAGGTTATATTTAGGAATATATGTATACACATATATACATATATGCTTGCAGTAAAATTAGTGAAAAAGAGGCCATGAATTTGAAGGAGAGCAGAGGAATATATATATATATATATATATATATATATATATATATATGAGGATTGGGAGGGAGGAAAGGGAAGGAAGAAATGTTGCAATTATGTTACAATCTCAAAAATAAAATAACATAAATGAAATTTTATTTTGTTTAATGTGTAGTTAAAAATAATAAATAAATGATATTAAAATAGGATTAAGATTGAGTTTATGCCCTGACAACAAAGTTCCACAAAAAATAGTAACGGGTTAGTCTACTATACTAGATAAGTATGAATTCTAAGAATAAGAAATATAGTAAAAAAAACACTGTACAAGAAAATCTAGTGACTTACCTCTGCAATCATTTTTATCCATACTACTTACAAAAGAGTAAAAAAGATACTGATTGATGAATATTATAGATGATTATGTATTAGATATTTTATTTGTAATTGATAAGAATGGTTAAATCAGTGGAAATGACATGTTTAAAGAGACAAGGAGATATATGGAATGAATTATAGAAAGTAAAGTGGTTAAGATGAATAATTTCAATTTAGTGATTTGTTTTATCATATTTCTGCAAATTACACCATGAGTCTATCATTTACAATAGTTGAAAGAAGATTTCTTGAAGTATTAGACAAAATATGAGAGGCATTTTCTGCATAAAGATGTTACAGATGTATAATTTGTATAAATTTCTTAAAATTTATTCACAATTTGGGATGCAGGAGCAGGTGGCTCTCTTTGAGTTAGAATCTGCCTAGAGTACATAGCACGTTCTGGGACAGACAGGGCTACACAGAGACTCTGTCTCAAACAGTTATTAACCATTTAATGTTTTAAAGTAATTATATCATATTCTTTGAGGAAGAATCTCATTTATATTAGAATATTACACTCTGATACACAAACCAAATGCACTTTTATGATAATTTTACATCAATTTTTATTCTGTAGTAGAAGCCAGGTATTAAAAGATGTGACAAGGTTGTAAATACACCTTTATAAATTATATTGTTTAGAATTGCAGTCCAGTATCATCTCATCTCCCCGTTGAATGGTTAGATGATTAGGTAATATATATGTTGTATATATGTCTATATATAGAACAGCATCTACAATCAATTCTCTTAGTATTTTGACAGTATCATAGGGTGCAAGATTTTTATGCTCATCACAACAGAACACCACATATTTAGTGGCTTAAACAATAGGAATTTACTTCCTCACAATTAATTACATTAAATCCCAGTTCAAAAATTACATACAAATGAATATGAATTTAAATGAACACCTGGAATAATAATAAATTCTCAAAACCAGAATTCCAAGACAAAATATGAACTCCTTAATTGTTTCTGGAGACTGTGGAATAACTCCTGTTTCTCCTCTCTTCCAGAATCCTCAGACTTTCTATCATCTATGGAGTGTCATTTCCTCTAATATTTTCCCTTTATTTATCCTTTATGCACATTTCCTCATTTTCCCCAAAGGATAAATAATAAAGTCATCATGGGGACCTGATTTAAAGACTTCATGATAATTCAACCATCTTAAAAGATCATTTTTTTCAAGTAAGATCATGGCCACAGAGTCTAGGAATTAAGAATTTAACATTTTTAAATAAAAATATAATTGAAATCTTGACAAATAGCCATACATCTGATACCAGTTATCTGATAATAGATAAACTTTGAATTTATTGATCATTCCACCATTTGTGGTTTTTAGTTACTCAAACGACTTCAGGATGTTGAAGGACACAGACAGTACATCCATATGAATTACTTGACAGTAGTTTTCTCTGTTTTTACAGGGCAGTGTTTTTGCATTTTTCATATTAAGGAAAATTAAAGAAAATTGAGCATGTCTCTGCAACAGCTGGACAATTTCATTAGCACTGTGATCTGCAGGTGCATCAGAGACGTGATATAGGTGGTCAATAGAACATTCCAGGAAGATGTATCTCAGAAAACACTGTCAACTTTTGTTCATTTCTATTACTTTTCATTCATTTCTTTTAGTAACTACCACGAAAAGATTCTGTTTGCAGTCTACTTAGGCAATCTACAGTCTAGATTTGTACAACTTTAATCATTTGTTAAGATATAAAAACAAAATTTGTCTCACAGCATGACTTAAGAACAATTTCACCCTATTTCCTGTAAGACTTTTCTAGAAGAATATTAGATACAAGAGTAATTGCTAACTACTAGTATTGCTATATCTACTCATGGTCTCAAAATCATTAAATTCAACTATAGCTAAGCTTGTTTGATCTATGTAAGCCACAGTTCAGAAAATATAATTTTCTCTGCTTCTGAGATGCTGAAATAGTGATAATAATTAATTTACTGTTCTTTAATCAAGACAAATAAAAAGCAAGTAATAAGATATAATCAGACTGACCCATTAACAAAAAGGAATTTCTATCCTCTGCTAACAACTAGAAATAAATTATCTTTCAACAGCTTTTTAATGGGATGAAAGGTAATCAAGGTTTGCAATAAAGCGCAGTAGTTTCCAGTTAGACTGATCAGTCTGTTTCCTGTGAAAAATGAAGCCCTAGTATATTTTACTGGAACTTAAAAATCATTGAACCATAATCACAAATCACATGACCACTTGATAAGAAACAAGCACAATATCTAGCTTTAATAGTATCCTTAATAAGCTTTTGAGATTTGAATATTTAATTGAACATTGTTATTTTATTAAAGCCAGAATAATTTAACACAATTCATTAAAGCATCTGTTCTCCTAATGGCTTGGTGTTCATAGTATGTGCCTGGCTCTTTGCATTTATGTAATTGCATAACATACATTTATATTCATTTGTTAACAGACAGTGAAAAAGGATGACAGTTCATCAATATTCTTTAACATGTTTGTGAAAATTTATTATCATATATTTCTAATTATAAATATGCTTTCCTACAGAAGACTAAGACTTTTTAAGACCAAGCTATTTCTTCAAATTGTTCTCAAAGGAATCCTACTTTCATGGAGCCAGACAAGATAATCTAAATCTGTGCCTCCCTGAAAGAAGTCATGTTGAAGTGTACAGTGAAATACTATCTACACCACTCTTCCATCCCAGCCAGATCCTCTTGTGGATATGTTCCAATCATCTCACAGCATGTACCACACAAATTCAAACAAAATCATTTCACTCCATATATCATTCACATTGTTTTTAATGTTGTGGGAGTTAAACTCTTCCCTCCTTATTATTACACTTTGCAATCTGGGTCATATTTATACATTACCTTTGTTGTATACAACTTCAACCTTGTTCCCATGAACAATGTAATTATAGATCTAGAGAAATATCTTTTTTTTTTTTTACTATAAACCTTTTATAAGCCACCTAGTGGTCATATATTCAATGTTGTGAGATGTTGGACTTAGACCTAGAAAATCCACTTCCAATATCATTGTTTATGGCAATGATAGCTATTAGGACTGGACTATTCAAAGGCAGAGTCTGAAAAAAGTGAACTGCATGAAATTAACTGTAAGTTTGTCTCTGAAAGCTCCATGAGAGGCAAGGGGAACTCAGACACAGATGGTATGTCAGGACACCTAAGGACGAGGATGGACCATGTTGTGCTTTCAAGTCAAGCAAGTAACCAAGGCTGCTAGAAGATGCAAACAATATAAATTTGAAGGGTGTGAAATCTACTTTTGTAACTAAATATGCCAGTTTCCAGAAAGGGAGATGGTTGATCAAATAGGATTTTTCACACTGGGAGTGAGTGTTAAAAATCACAATCTATTCTACATGCTGAGTATCCTACCATAATCTTTTGTGAAATGTAAGAGATAATATGAATATACTGTAACATCCACAGCCTACTCCACTGTCTCAGCATAATTCCACTCTCTAGTGAATATGAGAAAGAATAGAGCAGAACAGGTTGTTTGCAATGCTGGAAGCCTCAAGGCCAGAGATACAGAGAGAGTATGATCAGATGAAGCCCGAGAATAAGAGAGAAAGGCCAGGGTGTGACCACACTAGTGAGGAACATGAATGCTCCAAGATTATACTTTGTTGTTATTTCTGAACTCCATGTTGTAATGGCACATATCCAGTTCATACAAAAGTCTTGGGAATGCCAGTATTCTAACATGTCCAGAGAGTAGAGACGGGAAGAGAAACACAGACAATACTCATCTGACCTTCACAATTTTTAACAGTAAAGTCATGACCTCAAATCCAAATCTCTGAAATAAAAATGAGTTTCCCATAATAAAATTTAAATTGATGAATTAATTTCTTTTAAATAAAATTATGAGGTCCTACAGACTACTCAGTGGGAGTGGAAACTTACTGTTAAGTTTGACAACCTGAGTTTGGTCCAAAGGACCCACATGATGGAAGGACAGAACAAACTCCCACATGTTGTCCCTTGACTTCAACACATGAATTATGTCATATGCTCTCCCCTCCCAACTCATACATAGAGAAGAAAATACATGGATATTATTTTTTAAATTTTATTAGTTGTTTAGGTATTTAATTACATGTAAAATCTACATTCCACAACACTGGAAGTCTCATTCCTTATATTATGTTACTTGAGTTTGTGTGACCTAAGATGTTTGTCCATTCCTCTGAAGAGCAGGAAGGTTAGTTTTGAAATGTGTATAATGATCCTGCCACAGTCATTGTGGCACTAGCTCCCTGAGGGCGACTTGGTCAGTACTCTGAGTCATTTTGACATCTGTATGACTTAGACAGACATCCTGTGTTTTCCTGTTCTATAACACACTACCTTCAAAACATTTGTCTCTCCAATACCTCCTTATCATGTACAAGTTCAATTATTACCAAGAACCAAGTATACCTCCAAGAGCTTAACATCGAATATCCTGTTTTCTGGCCATCATACTGACTTTTCAATTCATATCATCCTCATCAAAATAATTACTCACTTCTTTTATTATTTCAGGATTTATAGTCATATTAGTGATGGAGACACAGAAATAAACTCACTCTATAATCTACAAAATACACCCGGACTTTGCTCTTGATTCTAAATATTTTATCTTCACATAACAACAGCATTTACTTTTATGCAAAAAATAATTTTATTACATATCCTAATATTTCCACAATTTAAATAAAACAATAAAAATTCCCTAAAAACCATCAACTCATCCATACTCCCATTCATTTCTAGATTTCATTCCTCAAGGTTTTAATATTCAGTTAGGCACCAACCCTATTTCTCATATTTTCCTCCTATCACTAGAATTAGACATTTTAGTCTATATCCCACTGAAATAGCCCATATAAAACTCACAAATGTTCTCTACTTCTAACAAGAACATATCTATTATTTTAATCTTTGTCTTCAGTGTTTAGCAACATTTGTCAGGAAGAATTTTGATATTTTCTCTCTCGTAGTATTTCTACTTTTGTTACTTTTCCATAAAAACCCCTTATGTCTCTGTTTTCAATCACATGTCTAACCATGCATTTTCCTTCAAAAGCTTCATGACTTGACTTTCCTCAGGAGGTCCTCTTGATTCCTTCTTCCTTTTAAAAATATATTTGTCACTGTGTAAGTGTTACCATCCTCATTCCCAAGCAACATTTCATTGCTGGTGAGTACCACATATCTATCTCTGGATTCTTCTCTAATTTCAGACTCCTGAATATTCATTTTCTTCTTGGTGTCTCATATTATAATTCTGGTAACCAATTTAATGTTACTGTACACAAGGACTTTTAATTACTGTCACCTACCTGCTTACACAGAGAAGATCATCTACATGTTCTGTGTATTGCCAAAGGGCAGAGCCAGGGGGCTGGGATGAAGCTCTTTGTTCCTCTCATTCCCAAACAATAAACAATCACTTCTCAGATATCTGAGTTATCTGCAGTTTTGAGGATACCACAGATTTGTGTATGCTTAACCAACTCCCTAGCCACTGTTGGTCTTTGCTGGTCAGACTATAATGGATTCAAAAATTGCATTCTTGTGTGGGTTCCATCGCAAGGAGTGGACCTTTAATTTATTTTGTTTTTTGAGAAGTAGTTGATTTCTCCCATAACATTTGTGCCTCTATTGGACCAAAATGTCTTCAGGCAGGTCTCTGTTGTAGTTCTCAGGGCTTGTAGCTGTGTGGTATTGATAATTACCTTTTTCTTCCAGTATCATACAGAGTACCCTTCAGCACTATGAACATTGGTCAGTAGGGATGAAGTTTCTAGTTAGACATCAGTGTGAATTCTCCATGTTAGATGATATAGGTAAGTTTTGTCTTCATCAACAGGGCCTTCACACCAGGTTGTAGAAAAAAAAAAAACTAAAGCCTTAATAAAAGGCAATAATGTTAAAGTGACCAAAAACCTAAGACTAGATAGATAGGTCATGAGTCTTGGGAAAATCCTACTACTGTTATCCTACTAAAGCACATAGCAATAAAATAACTCCTAATGACACACTACTATACTAATAGATCAATGCCTTGCTTAACAGGGAAGCTTCTTCTTGTGATACATAAGAATTAACAAAGATACCCACAACTGGACAATGTGCAGAGAGTAAAAGACATTGGAGAACTCAGTCCTAAATGGGACACCTTGATCAAACCTTTCCCCTTGGGGTTCAGGGATATATGCAGAAGGGGAGGCAGAAAGATTATAAGATGTAAAGGTGATGGATGATACCAAGGAAATAGTGTCTTCCCAACACAATAGAACTAAATGAACTTATGAGCCGAGACTGTGACAGAATGCATAAGAATCCTAAAAGTTGAACCAAAACAAAATCCCAGCAATGACAAGGGAAAAAAAACACAAAATTGCATCCATAACAAAGAATCTAATTGCAACTGATATCCACCAGCAAAGGAAAAATCAGTTTTCTCAGATAAGGTAATGGGGAATATCAACTACACCATAGGGCAGGCCCATTCCCAGGAATAGTTTTCCAACACAAAATAAACTTCATATATTTTGTTGACTTTTCTTTTTTTATTTTTGTTTTGTTGGGCTTTTTCATTTTCTGGTTTTAAATTTTGTTCTTTTGTGTGTGTGTGTTTTTTGAGAGAGAGAGAGAGAAAGAGAAAATAATATTACATGGGTAGAGAGGTAAAGAGATTCAGAAGGAGTTGAGGGATGGTAAAACATGATTAAAATATATATTTATGGAAAAATTAAATTAAAAATACATTTAAAAATTTGATACGTATCCTACTTTCAAATGTACTGGTAATTATCTGTATGGCAATGGAAAGAAATACTTTAAAATGTTAATATATATTATAATTTCTCTGCATAATATCATCTAGAATTTCCTATTCCAATGAGGTTAGACATTACTTCCCATAGTAAGTATGGTGCTCCCCTTTCTTGCCACATTTTAGCACTGCTAATCTAGCTTCATCATGGTGTCTGCATAACACAATAGCATAAAGTCTTTACAACTACTGACACTGAGGTAAGTCCCCAGGAGAGTCTGACATAATTAATCTTTAGAGAAGTGTGACAGTAGCACCATGAGTTTCTGCAGTTTCCAGATGATACAAACACTTGTTAAAGTTTTATAGCCTGTGTTTCTCCTAAAGCACTTGTTTGTTTTCACTTGAAGAAGAAAAATGCACTTCCCCTTTTAGGGTTGTCATGCACATTGCCCAGCTGATGGATAACAACTCAGAGCTTCTCCTGCCTTGTTCAGCAAACTGTGGTTGTGTCACTTATAAGCTAAGGATCTGTCATCTAGTAGGTATCCAGTACTTAATCAAATACCATTTGACATGGGAGTATCAAGGTCTGCTTTTGTGACCTAATACGTTTTCTAAATGTGTGTTGCAATTTCTGTAACCAGTTTCCTCATCAAATTATACAGAAGCAAGTTTTCAGCTAAAACCACACTTTTTATTGTCTTTCCTTCAATGCCTTGTCATGTTTCCTTCACTTTACCAAGAATCATCATTATTTAAATCACTGCATTTGGGGAATCCTGATCAATTACTGTCTTAGTTTAGGGCTTTATTGCTGTGAAAAAGCATTGAAAACGAAATCAAATTGGGTATGAAAGGGTTTATTTTGCTTATACTTCAGGTAATAGTCCATCGATGAGCTAAGACATAACTGGCATTTAAGTGAGACAAGCACCTGAAGACAGGAACTAAAACAGAAGCCATGAAGGACTGCTGCTTACTGGCTTGTTCCTCATGACTTGCTCAGTCTGCTGTCTTTTATACTCTAGGATATCATACACAGGGATGGCACTACCAACAGTGGGCTGGGCTTTCTTACAACAATCACTAATTAAGAATATGCACTATGGAATCCCATACAGGATAATCTTATGAAGGCATTTCTAAATTGAGAGTTGTTTACCCAAATGGCTCTTACTTATAACAAGTTGAAATAAAACTAGGCAGAAAATTGAGCACTTGTCAATCTGACATACCAATAGGACATGATTAAACAATAACCTTTTCTTTTTTGTTTATTCCCATGATCTCATTTTAATATTACAGTATAAACAGAGTATAATTTTCAGTTTTACAGTCTTCAGATTTCAATATTTGAAATATCAGTTTCTTCAAGATATACAATCCCTTTAAAAGTCAAAATCTCTCTAAAAATGCAAAGCTTCTTTAAATGTGAGCTCCAGGAAAAAAAATAAGTTAAATATTTTATTATTTCAAGAAAGAATAACCAGGGCACAGTTACAATCAACTCAAAGCAAAACTAATGCCCAACAGTATTAAACTCACTGTGAGACTTCAGAAGATCTTGGACCTCAGGATCATCTATGCTCCAAAGGGCTTACCACAGCACACATAGCATATCACATAGGTTAGGCTGGCTCCACACCATTGCTACTGCTTTTCTTGGTCATACATGGTATAGGTCTTTCCATAATGCTGGAGTCTCTGCAAATAGGCTACACCTTCACCAATAACTCTCCTGAGCTTTCTTCAGGGACTCTAACCTTGCAATATGGTGCCAAACCTCTTTGAGGGTAATTTATGTTGTATCTTAAATTAATATTCTGTGGTTCTGGTTAACTGGAGTTGAAGAATTAGAAGTCTATAACCACCAAAGTAGAACCTTTTACATTGCTAAACCAATCAAAATCTTCTAAAAAGAGTTCTCTTGGGTTCAGCACACAGAAAATGCATCCAGAGAGAGCCAAGACTGTATCTCTCATTTTGGCAGCTGAACTTGTAATTCCAGAGTCTCCCAAGTGGTATTGGTTTTGAAGTCATGAAGAGGTCATGGAAAACACTTGAGACTTAGCACAGTGAGAGGTCAAGACAGGATATTGGTGAAGATACACCATCAGTATCAGTGTCAAGCCCCAACTTCTCTCTATCATTTCAATACTCCACCCCTGGTACTAACTCCTGTCTTAATTGGAGTTTCTGTGCCTGTGACAACACAAGGCCAAAAGCAAATTTGTGAAGAAAAAGGATTTATTTAACTTAAACTTCCAGGTAGCAGTCCACCACTGAAAATAGGTAGGGCAGGAATTTATAACAGGACAGGAAAACAGATCAGGAGCTGATAAAGAGATTATGGAAGAGCACAGCTTATTTACTTGCTTTCCCTTGGGATGCTTAGCATGGTTGTTTATATGGTGTTTTGAATAAGAATCAGTTACATAGGTTCATATTATTAATTATTTGGTCCCCAGTTGGTGGAACTTTCTAGGAAGGTTTGGGAGGTATGATCTTGTTGGGAGAGGTTTTTCATTGTGGGCAGACATTAAAATTTCAGAAATATCAAGCTATTCCCAAAGTGTTCTCTGCCTCCTGTTAGTAGATCAGGATGTGATTTTTCAGCTGTTCCTGCCACCACGCCTTAGCTCTGCCATCACGGACTGTAACCCACGGCAACCTTAAGAAAAACCAAACACTTTCCTTTTTAAATTGCTGTGGTCACAATTTTTTCTTCCTGTAATAGAAAAGAATACAAAATACAAATACATCTCTGCCCTCAGAAAAATCCCACTCACAATGGGTTGAAACTTCTTTTATCAGTCACTAATTAAGAAAATGCTCTATAGAGTAAATCTATAGATGCAAGTCTTATGGATGCATTTTCTCAATTGAGATCTCTTTTTCCAAATAACTCAAGCTTTTGTCAAGTTGACTCGCCAGGACAATGCTATATTAGTTCTTTTGCTTTTGTTCTTTATGACATGAGTTACCATTTTAAAAATTAGAATATACCTTTCTGCCTTACTTTATTGTCTTTGTTGAAATAGCACTTACAAAGTTCATTCTTTATGGCTTAATTGAAACATGTCTTTGTTTAAATCCTACAAATTATATTATTCTGTTTAGTGGGCTCATAACACTCAACATTATATATCCATAATATAAATTGTTTGATAATTTGTCTATTCCATGAAAATATTGACACCTTTGTTTTTTTCAAGGTATTGACATCACTGCATCTTCAAAATGCTATGAAAATGTGGTTACTGGTGAGTAAATATTAGCTAAGTGAATAAAGCAATGAATGGTTTAAATTTATTTTTAGACAGCCAGGAAGAGCAGGACTCATCCAGCATCTCAATGAGTGCATATTATTAAGCTAGAATTTTGTAAATCCTCCAGAGGTTCTCATAGATAAGATAAGGTCTGCTGAGTAAAGACTAGGTTACATTCACTGTTAAATCATGATAATTCAATTCTGTCATGAATGAGTTTACTATATAATTAAATTAGGCATAGAGTAATGCATGAAAATACCACTTTCTCTCCTATTTAGATATTTGGATAGGCAACAGGGTAAAATGATACATATTCTCACTGCATGGTTGACCATAGAGTCTAAGGATAAACACAGAATATTTTCATACAATTAAATTATGTTGAGATTAGTATTAAGAGAAATGCCAACAATGTAACATGTTTATGAGATGATGAGAAGACATTGGAATTGGGGACACTTTAGAGCCTCATGCCGGAGAAGATGCTTTAATGAAAGTTTCTAATCAGATAGGAAACTAAAGATATAGAAATAGTAAGTAAAAAGTATTATGACATATAATATTAAATGTTCAGATTATCCCCACAGTTTAATGCAACACCTAAGGCAACACTAAGAAAGTGTCAGTGAGTGAGGCTTTAAAGTGAACATATTTTTAACAAGTTAAAATGTTTGGGTTTTGTCTGATAATTATGAAGTAAAATGAAAGGTTTTCAATAACACTTGTAATGATTGTCCTTACTGAACTGACAACTTCAGTTTCAGTGAGGAAAGTGGATGTGGGTTACAGTTGTAACAGGAATTAAAAGAAAATAATTGCTGTCTTATTTACTTTTCCATTGATGTCATGAAACATCATGACCAAGGCAACTTATAAAAGACAGCATTTAATTGGGTTGACAGCTTCAGAGCATGAGAGTCCATGACTATGACCATTATATAAGATAGGGAGCATCAGAGCAGGCAGGCATGGTGCCAGAGCAGCAGCTGAGAGCTCACATACTGAGGCATCACTACAAGGCAGAGAGAGAAAGACAATTTATGAAAGAAAGCATTAAATTTGGCTTATAGTTTAAGTGTCTTGGAGATCACGATACTCGAACAGGCATGGTGGCAGAAACAACTGTTGATGACCATTTGGAGTTAAAGAGCATAGTAGCAAAAGCTCCAGATATTTTGGAAGCTCAAAGCCTATCCACAGTTATACAGCTCCTCCAATGAGGCCTCACCTCTTAATATTTCGTAGACAGTTCCACCAGCTGAAGACAAAATCATAATGAAAAACATCCAACTTCAAAAGTTCCCATAGCTGGTCAGTCTCAACACTGTTTAAAAGCCCCAAGTCCAAAGTCTCTTCTGAGACTTAAGACAATCTCTTCACTGTAACCACCTGGAAAAACCAACAGCAGATTACATCCTCCCAACATAGAGCAGCACAGAATGTGCATCATCATTCCACAAGGTAGGAATCAGGACATAGTGAGGAAATACTGGACCAAAGCAAGACCAAAACTCAGCAGTGCATATGGTACAGTTCCAAATCCTATAGCTCCATACTTGATGTTAGAGGGCTTAGATGTCTCTGCCTTTTTGGCTTTTCTGCCTACAACATACTTCTATTTTTTAGGGTGGTTTATTGATAGATATCTCATGGCTCTGGCACCTGTAACATCTTGGGATCTCCAATGCAAACAGGTCTTCACCTTCATAGCTTCACACAATGGCCTCTCAGGACTTATTGTCATGTCAAGGTCTTCTGACAGAGACTGCCCTGTAACACATTGCCTTGGGGGAGTTTTGGTTTTTCTTTTTTCTTTTTTTCAATTTTTTTTTTTTTTTTTTTTTTTTTTTGGTTTTTCCAGACAGGGTTTCTCTGTGTAGCTTTGCGCCTTTCCTGGATCTCACTCTGTAGACCAGGCTGGCCTCGATCTCAGAGAGACCTGCCTGCCTCTGCCTCCCAAGTGCTGAGATGAAAGGCGTGCGCCACCACCGCCCGAAAGTTTTGGAACCTCAAAGCCCACCCTTAGCAGCACAGCTCCCTCAACAGGTCCAGATATCCTAATCCTTCCCAAAAAAGTTCCACCAACTCGGGGACAAGTATGCAAATATGTGGAGATATTCAAATATCTCTCCTATGGGAAGATTCTCATTCAAATCAGTCAATTGGCTCATTGCATTTCAGATAAAGAAATATATTAGTTCTAAATAAAAGAACCCTTGAAGTATAGAATAAAGAACTCATTAAGAACAACTTTTAAATTGTGTTGATATGACTTTGAAAACATTTGGGTATTGATGGAAGGAGCAGTAAATACCAGAGATGGCTAAACAATCTAGATATTCTATTGTTTAATTAAAAATGGAATATGATAAAAAGCTTAAAAAGATAAGACAATCCAACCAGTTATTACAATTACACATTTTCTTTCTGTTGTCTGGCCACATGCATTCAAGGTAAGTGAAAGTAGAACTTTATCATCTTCTTCAAAATATCTTAGCAATTTCATCCAGATTCTACTCTGGAAACTTAGCTATTTGATCTTTATATTTTGTCTTGAAGTTACGGCTTTTAGACGTAATTAGGAAAAGACTTTTTATTGGTTGTTTTTGACAGCATGATGAAAGTTTCATTCCTGTATCATCCATTTTCCACACATTTACCTATCCAGAAATGCAGTAATTTAGTATTTTTTAATCATACACCTCCACATTCTTTTCATTTCTCATTACAGAGGACATCTAAACAGCTGAGAATTGCCCCTCTTTCTCATCTAATTTGGTGCCTGCAGTGGTAAGAATATGAATCTCTGGAATATTAATTATAAACAAATTACAAGCAAATGAAAAATTAAAGAGATACTGAAAATGACAAACTTAAAACCTTCTTTTCTGATTTCTAAATCTATTATTACACTGATTGTAAGTTTATAAAATATATTTCTAACCCAGTTCATGTTGCGAATCAGTACTTCTACAAGTATTTATTATTGTTATGTATATGTATGTGATCATATTATATGAATATAAGTCATGAGTGAGTGTCCATAGAGGTCTGAAGAGAGTATTGGATCCTCTAGAACTCGAGTTACAGGTGGTTGTAACCTATACAACCAACTCAACAGAACTTGAGTCCTCCAGAAGATCAACAAAATACCCTCAACATCTGGCCCACGGAGTCTGTACTACTAAATTAATATTCCTGATAGTCACATGCCCATCTTTGGTGAAGTTTGGTGTACTTTGTGAATCCCGATGTTACATTAAACAATGCTAGCTAGTACCTTGTTCCATCTTGAACTATTGCATTGTTCTTATTGATTAAATTTCCTAGTCAACAACAACATGCTTAATAACTCCCAGGTTTTAGACAACAGGCATTTCTATGGCTAAAGAAATGATAAGGAACTGAGTAAAGCAGAATTGCTATATTAAATCATTGAACACATAAATAAAAACGTGCATACAAAGTTCATAGATTAAAAACAAAGTTTTTAAATTTTGTTTTCTGATGAATATGTCAAGTGGATTTGCTTTGACATCATCCTCCACAAATCATTCTTCCATAAGTAGCAAAAAACGAAAGCGTATCTGGACACCACCATGTGTGAATTGTGTAAGCACTGGAACTATTTATTTTAACAAACCATAATTTAACTTTTTATAGTTGCATAATATATAAAACTATTCTTGACAAAGTTTTTAATAATATCACTTTCAGGAAGTAATTCATAACAGCATTAACTTGATAGAATGCACATACTTAGTTACATGTAAATAAAATTACTCCCCAAATTAGCAACATAAAGAAACTGATACCTAAGAATTCCTATATTCATAGTCTTCAGAACACAAATATAGCATAGTTTGTGGAGTGAAGGCCTTTCCAGAGTTGCAAGAACTCAACTAACGTAATGCCATCTAATTTTTGACACCATGTTATGTCTGCTTTGACCCTTCTCAGGCCTTTAAATCAACACCCATCTCCTTCACAACACATGTGAGATTGTCTGTGACACTGATCATGGTCTAGATTTATTAAATAAAATAATAATTGTTGTGCAAACTAAACATACGCTGAAGAAACATATAAAGATATAAATAAAAATTAATTGTTGTGTTTGCAATACCTACTATTTTTGCCAAAACAGATATTACAAAGTTACTTTGACCCTTTTCTAAGAGTGCTATAATTGTGGTCTATTGCCTTTAAAGGTCTTTTGCTTTTAAAAATGGTACACCCCTGAGCTTTTTTACCAATATTTTTTCTCAGGTGCCAGCACATTCTTGATTGCCAACCCATAATAAATAATTCGTATTCTTGTTTGGCATAATAAGCATGGTGGTCTGTAACTTTCTTGTATGGATTATTTCAGCAGAAAGAATTTAGGCTATATTTGCAGGTTTGTTTGACATGGTAACTGACAGAAAAGGAATCATTTCCCATGTCTTCTTGGTTGTTGGCAATCTTACCACTCACAACACAGGCCTTTCTGTAGGGCTACTTCATGTAAAGAAGGTGATCCATGTGATGTGAGACTTGGCATGACAGAGGAGATGGTGAAATGCCAAAGCCACTGCCTTGATAACCTGACATCAATATCAGAAGGCAATAATTAAATAAGGCTGTGTTCAAGAGGATGAATTACACTGGGAACGCTTATGCAGTGGAGTGGGGAGTTGTGCGGTAAACGTAAGGCTACCTCCACCTAATGCACATATTCTACTTCACCTTCTTGGCTACTTAATTTCTCATGTTGCCTATTTGGTGGAGTGAGGACATTTCCAGTATCCCCAAATGCCAGTGTAAAAAGTTAAAAAGAACCTTACTGGATGAAAATAGTTTTCTAGATAGTGAATTATATGTCCTTATTGAACAGTGATTTGGGTAAATGCTGAAGTGGCTAGATTCATTCTGTCTGTATTTGGAGTTCTCTGTAAAAAACTGAATGATTAAGTGACTTCAGATGAGTAATTGATTTTGTCTTATTGTAGAAGCATCAGAAAAATGCAGTTTCTAATGAAAATATCTGTCAGAGAGCATCTAGTTAGTATAACTAGAGCATGTGAAGGAGCCTCTGTTAACATAAAAATAATACTGTGAGCTAAATACAGAAGTGAGATTATTATTCTATGAGATAATATTATTTAAGAAAAAAATAAGTGTAGTTTCTGGCATAGATAGGAATATGATAATTATTTGCCATGTAATATTTAAAAACACCAAATCAATAACCCCACATAAATGCACTTAATCAGAATTTCTGAGAGGCTTCAAGGAGTGTTGGATATCACAAGTGATAAAAATGCAACCCTTGCCATGAGCCACCGGGCTAAACGGTAACACTGTCAGGTCTCTGCAGAAAGGACCAGCTTTGTCAGGTCTCTGCAGAAAGGACCCGCTTTTCAGCGGAGGTCTGACTGGAGGAAGGAGCACACTGTCTTGCTCAGGCTGATCTCTCAATTCCAGTGTCAGAGTCAAGAAGCTGCACTGAGAATTACACCGACCAATATTGCTACAGTAGAGACCTTCTTTCTCTCCTGACATCTCTTTGTGGTGTTGAAAGTTTGAGCATTGCACCACATTTGGGAAAACTTCTGCCATCTTAAAAAGCTGCTATTAAGTCAGACCCCCTTCAACCATGGTACAAATTCTCTCCTCCCATGAACTCCTACACTGCAAGCCACAGGCGCAAGAGAATAACATGGTAAAATTGAATCCCTGAGGCCACTGTGGGACAAAATATTGATGGTAAAGAATGCTGTAAGTAGAATTAAAGTCACATATGTTCCCACACATGCTAGCTTGAATGTAATTGCCCCCCATAATGTCATAGGGATTATTACAGGCACTGTTAGGAAGTGTAGCTTTGTTGCAGTGGGTATGCCCTTGTTAGAGGAATTGTGTCACTGTAGGGGCCAGCTTCAAGGTTTGTTATGCTCATTTTCCCACCCAGTGTGTCATTGACTTTCTGTTGCCTGCAACATGTAGCACTCTCAGCTCCAGCACCACCTCTGCCTGCATGTCACCATTCTCCTCCATCAAGATGATAATGGACTCAACCTCCGAAGCTGTAAGTGAGCCACACCAAATAAATGTTTTCTTTATAAGAATACCTATGGTCATGGTGTCTCTCCACAGCAATAAAAACTCAAACTAAGACCCACATGACAGAAAACCAGAGAGATCTGGACAGTAGATGAGGGGCATAGTTCAGTCGGTTTAGACTGGGGCCTTATTAGAAAAAGTAGCAAAAAATTAAAATGAGAAACGAGTTTACATAGTAGATTTTATATGACAAGATATGGAATTAAATGAAATTGAGAATGCCTAGATTTAGAGACTCATTTAAGAGACTACTTTGGACAATAGGCTACATGATAGAGAATGAATACCATTGATGCTGTAAGATTGAAGATGTCTGTCATAATTTTTCATGTGTTAAGTTGTAATGCTACTCTCAAGTAGGCAATGAGATGCTCAGTAACTGAAAATTTGCAGAATTCAACATTGTCTACTGACATAATATAGACATCAATATAGAATCAACATCTATATAAATATATAGAGACACAGGCACAGCGCACAGATACAATGTTTGCAACACACCTAGTCAAATCTGTTTACTGCTGATGCACACATTATACCATTCTAACTTTGTTGTTGTCTGTAAATATAGATATGTTTTAGTCTGCCTTTTTTCTCTTTGTTGGTGTGACATTCCACTTCATTTAACCTCTATTATGAGTAGCTGAACCCATTATGCCTTGATTCATGGCATTCCAGTCATTTGATGTATTTCCTTTGTAATAGAACAAGCTCAAATCTGCCTTAAGGCCTTTGCTGTGAGTCATCCCTCTGCCTGGCATATTCCCACTATTTAAGTTCTTCCAGTCAACTGCTTTGAATTGCATTTTTGATGACTGCATGACTTTTTTTCTAATTCAAATTCATATATAGCATGCTAGTGGTTATCTCTCCCTTAATTATTCCACATGCTTCTGTTATTGCCAAAATAAAAATGCCCTAATGGCCCACATTTAGATGTTAGTTCGGCTCTAAGAATTGTCCGCCTGCTGGAATTTTCCCATAGGTCTTAACATCGATTATATAACCATTGGAATTATAAGAATGAGCCATGATTGTGAATAAAGACATCATTCACATTTCATTAAACTGATGGATATTTTTGTTCAAAGAAAGATTCTAAGAAGACTTGGAACATTCAGATAAAGTTATCTATTGTAACTTCATCAGAAAGGTTTCCTAGAGATTCCTCACTACAAAGGCTGTTAACCCCAGATGGTTGATAAACATACACATTGCAATATTGCTATTCACTGCAATAAACAAGTGTTCAATTTTCACAAGTTCTCACCTGTTCCTTTTATTAACAGCATAATTTATTTATGTATTTAAAATTTTTAACTGATAGATTAAATAATGGAAATTGTGCTTAATAATAAAATGCTGTGGAATTCTTTGACACAGATAAAATTCCCATCCAAATACAGAGTGCTTACAGAAGCCTCTTTTGTAGTTTTCACTTGATATTTCACATTCAATGGCCATGGCACTATGACATTATGGCAATATGTAGTGTGGTTTAAGAAAACTCTTAATTACTGCCTTTTAACGTTTGCTGGGAAAATGAAAGTTGTCATATTTATATTACTCTTGCCCATTATGAAGGAAATGATTTTGCATATCTGTGAAATCTGTTGCAGGGCCACTATACACTT
The DNA here is from genome assembly GCA_902168405.1 of Peromyscus aztecus. NCBI lineage: Eukaryota > Metazoa > Chordata > Mammalia > Rodentia > Cricetidae > Peromyscus > Peromyscus aztecus. The sequence continues at coordinate 17,994 of CABHPQ010160994.1, read as the reverse complement.
GTAGCTCTTGAGGCACTGAAAGAGGCTGATCTGTTTCACTTTATGTTCCCAGATTTGCAGCTTAGTTTTATATAGACACACTTAGCTGGGTAGCTACTCTATTTGAAAACATACATTTAGATTTTGAATAAGAATAAAGAGAACAATTTAACACAATTCAGCAATCAACAGATTGTGCGGAGCCCAGCCCCAATGGATAAAACTATATCATAGCTGTCTTTTACCTTCTGTTCTATTTTTACTATCTGACTCATTTAATTGGATATATTGCTCAGGGAACATTGCAGAAGAAGAGATGGAAAGATTTTAAGAGCCAGAATGCCAGGATGTCTTCTGTGAAAAAGCATCTTATAGAAATTGCTGCAAAAACAAAATCTTAACAACTGCAATATCAATGAACATGCTAATAAGAAAAGGGAAAATCTCACCAGGTTGCACCCTTGAACAAATAACTACAGACAACAGATGACTGTTGAGAAAGGGAGACTTATCCTCTCCCACACATGAGCCCCCTAATGTGTTGTCAAATACAAAATGGTCAGTCATGAAACTATGTACAAACAAACAAGAAAAATGGATTCATCTGTTTGTATTTGTATATTTGCTTATATATTGGGGTAGATGAGGCTATCAGTCTGAGAATGAGGAAAATGGAAGGAGCTGGAGGGAAAGGACTTGGAAGGGGCTAGAGGGATGGAAGGGAAGGGGGAAAGTAATATAATTACATTTTAGAAAAAAATGAACATTAAACAATTTAGAGTTTCCATGTACTTGTTAGAGTTACTTTAAGGAATTTGAAACAGTTGTTCCTTTTACCATCTAATTTATTCGGTGAGGTGTTCATATCCAGCTATATCACTCTTGGGCAGATTCTCAAAAGACTTTACGTTTTACTAGAGATACTGTTCACCCATGCTCATTACTGCTCTATTCATAATAGCTAGATACTGAAAATAGCCTGTATGTCCATCAATGAATAGAAAATAAGAATGGGGCAGATATTAGTAATAGTGAAAGCATGAAAATTGAAGACAGAAACAATCATCTTGAGTGAGGTAATCCAGAACTCAGCAAAAACAAACAGACATAAAACAAAGAAAAAAAAAAAAAAACCTAAGACACAACAACAAAACCTCATAAAGTTTGCATGTTTTCTCTTATACGTTGAGTTTGTCTTTTAAGCTTTAGATGCACATGTTTTGATCCAAATAACCATAGATGTTAGGTATCTAGTGAGGGACCAGGTGGGAAGAGGAATCTTCCAAGGCAGAGACAACAGAGTGTAGTATTTTAAAGAGATACAGTGGAAATTAGAATGGGAGAATCAAAAGGGGACAAGGGTGAGGGGCCAGAGTAAAGGAGGTAACGTGAGGAGGGACAACTGATGCTAACAGAAAAGGTCTTCTGAAAGGGCACATGTAAACCTACTGTCTTAGAAGCTTTTTAAATATATATATATATATATATATGTATATATATATATATATAATAGTCACTATTTAATGGGGAGACAATGCCTCAACTAGATATCTTGTCACCAAGTAAAACCTCACATGCCACGTATGGGCAACATATTGTTGAGTTGTTGGCCAAAGGGGTTCCATAGACCCCTCAAACATTGTAGGCAATTGTCAAGGACATTGGTTATGCCCTGCAGTCTGATGGTGAGGTTCTACTGCTGAAAACAGAATTATATGTTTGAGCATACAGATATGAAACTGGTGCCCAACTAGAGACTTCACTCCTGCCCCTGACAGTGTTCAGAATTCAGGAAGGTACTCTGCATACTACCAGAGGATAAACATTATCATCAATATCACTTAGCTCCAAACTCTGCAACTTACAACAGAGACCTGCATGCAAGATACACTGGTTCACTTGTGGCACAAATGTTATGATTTTGTTTGACTGCATTTAAGGCCTACATCACAAAAATGGAATCCATGCCTAACACTGCTATATGCTATTGTGGCCAAAGACCTGAGAGTGAATAGGGGAAAGTTGCTATTATTATGCTAAAGAAATATAACAACAAATGATCCTGAAGAGATATTTCTAGACCCATAGATCAGATCCATAGATCTAGACCCTTTATCAAACCTCATCAGAGAAACTTTGTATGGTTGTAGATAGGAATTAATACAGAGCCCCACAACTGGACAATGTGTGGAAAGTGAGAGACTTTGGAGCACTCAGCCCCAAATGGGATGCCTTCATCAAAGCCCTCTCCTCAAGACCCCAGGATGTATGCAGAAGAGGGGGGGAAAGATTATTAGATCTAGATGTGGTGGATAATTCCAAGGAAACAGTATCTTCCCAACACAACAGGATTGATGTACTTATGTACTCACAGAGACTTTTTTGTGAGCATACATAAGACCTGCATAAGTCCAAGCCAGATAAAAGCACTGTGACAGGTAACATGGACACAAAGTCCTACACCTCACCAAAAAGGTATATGGTATTAATACCTGTGGGAAAGGAAAAAGCATTTTTCTCCAATGGAGTGTCATGAGGTATAAAACCACACTATAGAGCAGGACCAAAGACCACTAAGTAGTTGACCAACACAAAATGAACTCCATATATATTTTGGGGCATTTTGTTTTGTTTTGTTTGGTATTTCTGTCTTACAATGATTTATTATTTGTTTGATTTTTCATTTTCTGGGTTTTCTTTTTTTTTCTGAAATAAAGAGAGGGAATGAGACGGAAAGAGAGAAGAGAGAAAAAGAGAACATGAAGTTTAGGTGGTGATGGAGGAGGGAAGGATAAAGGAATAGCTGATGGAGGAGAAAGATTATTATCAAAATACTGTATAAAAACCTTAAGCATAAATAAGTTGAAATAGACAAATTAAATAGAAGGAAAAAAAAAACCTCATCAACTTGATACAATAGAAAATCACTTGGGAGATCAAGACAGAAAAGTAAAAAGAAGAGGAGGGATTGTATGAGCGAAAATTGTTGAGAACAAGATTGGAAAAAGCACATGGACAAATAGCCAAACTAGTGGAAACACATGAACCATGAATCAATAGCTGAGGAGCCCCCAACTGGATCAGGCCCTCTGGATAAGTGAGACAGTTGATTAGCTTGAACTGTTTGGGAGGCACCCAGGTAGTGGGACTGGGACCTGTCCTTAGTGCATGAGCTGGCTGTTTGGAACCTGGGGCTTATACAGGGACACTTGGCTCAGCCTGGGAGGAGGGAACTGGACCTGCCTGGACTGAATCTACCAGGTTGAGCTGAATCCCCAGGAAGTCCTTGCCCTGGAGGAGATGGGAATGGGGGGAGGCTCGGGGGAGGGGAGGACGGGAGGAGGGAGGACAGGGGAATCTGTGGCTGATATGTAAAATTAAATCAAATTATAAAATTTAAAAAAAAAGAGTTCTAACATGAATACTCGGACTGTTTCAGAAGCAAGCAGGCTTCACTATTGGGTGGTGTCACTGTGCGGTCATGATGTCTAAGGGATATCATTTGGCAAGGTAAGGGTACTTTTGGTTCTAAGGACATGGTAAACCAGGTGAGAAGCCATGGCAACACAAGACTTCCTACAATCCTCTGTGAGGTTTGATTTGTTTGTCATTTGCTTATTTGATTTTACATTTTGTTTTTATATCAACTCTTTGTTCACAGAAAAACTGAGTAGAAATTCTGACAGAAATTCTGTAATCCTTGATCATACACCACAGGCTCTCTGATGATCAAGATTCTCAGCAGAGAAGCCAACTCTACATACTTTACAAGTAACGTACTTACACCAGCACCTTTTTAGCACCCCGAGTCTGTGGACATGGAGAATCAGTGTGGATTCTTCGGTTGTGTTGTTTTTTGTAGATCTAACAAAGCATCATAAACCACACTTTAACTGCCCTGAAACTCCACTGTGCACAGCATACTCAAACACTTCGTTCTCAATAGAATTTTTTGTAATTTAGTATTCTACTGCATTTTATGCTAATTTCCAACTTGAGCATAACAGCCTTCCACAAGGAATATGATAATGCAATGTTTCAGAGCAGAACATAGGATCAACTGGGAGTGACTTAAGATCACCTTTTTTTTTTCTTAAGGCTTTAATCATTGGCACGTTTCTTGTAACTCAGAATCTTAATTTATACCTTTATAAAATGTTTGATCAGACTATATATCACATAGAGTTAATGTAGGATTTAAATATTTGAGGAACTGATAATCTCAAATCAAAGCACATGGTAAAAAAATCTTAAACAACTTAGGAAAGCAGACAGAGGTCAAGCATTACCTTATTTGTGCTGGGGAACATGCACACATGATTTTAAATGCTCTATATTGTATTTATACCCCATAACTACTTCCATAAATCCAAAATATGTATTCAAAATCAAACTCATGAGGAAAGTATTATCAAATAAGAATATCAAAATCTGATGTAGTTGTAAATGTCACTATGAAGCAATAAATAAAGAGTGTGATTCATAGTCTTACTTGGGAATAAGATAGAAAAGAATTTCAACCAGCCTTACTATTAGGTTGAATTTCCAGCACTGATTTTCTATTACGAAAATGTAAGTCGAACTTGCCTTCATTGGGTGAACTGCTGCTAATTTCATCATGTTTTTTACTATGTGCTATGGAGACTAGATATTTTGCTGAATCTATCTATCTATCTATCTATCTATCTATCTATCTATCTATCTATCTATAGATCAATCATATCTATCATCTATTTATCTATCATCTCTATCATCGATCTATCCATTCACCCATCTATCTACCCATCCTCATGTCTATCTATCCATCCACCCATCTATCTATCTATCTATCTATCTATCTATCTATCTACCTACCTAACATCTATAATTTACTTACCTAATGTATTTTTGACACATGATCATATCATATAGACCAGACTTAGCTAGAACTCATCATTAATTTGCTTTGTCACCTGAGTATGGAGATTATAGGCATATGCCACCACATTTGAAAGGTTACAATTTCAGAAGTGCAAAACACTCTTAACTCAGATACCATGATGAAGATACACTAGACAAATTATAGATTTGCTACTTTACACATTTCTGTAATAAGAATATATTGTGCAAGGGTATTTAAAAAGCACATTTGTACTATTAATAAATAAAACTTGAAAGTATAAACAATATTTTATTAGCTAAAAGTCAATTCATACAAAGTATGAGGATGTTGTAATGAGTTAAAATGTTCTCTTCTGACTTCTTTTCTGACTTCTGTGGAGTATGATTAAAAACTATGTTTAATAAAATTTGTAGACTAGGAATTATACCAACTTTATATTATATCAGAATTTTATAGCAGAGAAAGGACCCAGAATTATTCAAAAGAGAAATTATAAACAATAGAAGTTCTACTAGCTTTATGTAATGTATCTTATTAGCAGCAGAAAAAAAGAATGTCTCAAAAAGGGAATTATAAACAATAGAGTATCATTTATTTTTTGAAAGAAGTATGTAAAGTTCTTGTGCTGAATTTTGAATTTCCATATAAAAATCATGTAAAATCACTCCAAAGTCTGTTGTAATTCTGTTAAATGGGTCTCAAAGGCGCCTGTCTTCTCAAAGGAAAGAATTCAGCTGAGAGGCAGACAATTTAATCACAAGTTTATTTGAAACGCAAAGCATACATTTCAAAGACAGAATAGAGAGTGCTATACAGAAGGCAAAGAGCAGCCCAGTGATTTTACACTGTGAATTTTAAAGACCCTTTTTATGAATATGTATGAGGTGGGTTGGATATTCATGAGAGTGATACTTTATTCTTCCCAAATCATGGTGGAATCAACTTCCTTTCAGGTAGTTTGTCTCATCCTCTAGAAAATCCCACCAGGTAATTACTTTAAAACCCCAGTGAAAGTGATATTAGAATGAAGTCACAGTGTTCTGAGGATACAGAACGTTCCTTAGTGCACACAAATGGCAAGTGAAAAAGTGAAACTCTTTCTAATACAACAAGAACAACCAAATCACAGCTTCAAGGGTGTGTAAACACATGTGGGCATTCTGGCCATGAGGAGACCCAGTGACCAAGACATAGCAAAAAAATTTCCCTAATGACCTCACAGCTGACTATTTGCCTAATACTCTATCCATACTACAATTCGACAACAATTTGTGTGATTTGGCACAACTCTAGAGCCAAAGAAACATGCTTCATTGCTGTGGGATGGTCTATATGTCAAATCTGTTGCTCTGATTGGTTAATAAATAAAACACTGATTGGCCAGTGGCCAGGCAGGAAGTATAGGCGGGACTAACAGAGAGGAGAATTGAGAGAACAGGAAGGTGGGAGGAGACATTGCCAGGTGCCGCCATAACAAGCAGCATGTAAAGATGCCAGTAAGCCATGAGCCACGTGGCAAGGTATAGATTTATGGAAATGGATTAATTTAAGCTATAAGAACAGTTAGCAAGAACCCTGCCATGGCCATACAGCTTGTAAGCAATATAAGTCTCTGTGTTTACTTGGTTGGGTCTGAGCGGCTGTGGGACTGGTGGGTGACATAGATTTGTCCTGACTGCAAGGCAGGAAAACTCTAGTTACACTTCATAATACCTCAAAAGTATTTAGAAGTTTGTATCATTTCTCAACTTAACTAGCTTTTGTTGAAGGAACTAGATTCTGCTGTAAAACATGGCTTTTGTTGTGAAAATGTCTTTACTGATGAAGCACCATCCACTGCTACTAGAGAGGTTCGAGCCTAGAAGACACACTTTGAAATCAAATAGACTGAATAGTAAGAGAAACTCATTTCTCAAAGAGATTTTCTTCTACCTCTTTTGCTGCACTATCTGTTGGAAGAAATTAGCTTCCTTCAGAGCTCCATGGAAACAGGATGCAGTTGAATATTTAATTAAAACTATCTATGCCAGGACATCACATGTCAGCAAACGATGTGAAACTGGCTATTTCATCAATATTTTTAAATGGTAAATATTGATATAGTTTCTCTGTTGCGATTATTCAATTGAGGCTTTGTTGCAAGTTAGCAGCCTAGAAGACAATTAAACAAATTGGTTTATCTACATGTTTCAGGCCAGAGATTTGGAGCAATTCTTTTCTGTCCCCTTGTGTGGAGTGACAGAGAAGCAGACCTGAGACGTGGAGTAGTGGAATTTCAGAATTGCACCATTCTAACCATAAGGCCAAGCTTTTCTTTTACCTTGTACCAGAAGAAAGGATCAGTGCTTGCTGTCTTAGCATGTCAGGGGAAAACAAAGCTGATGATGAATTTTAGTCACATACTTAGCTGTTCATGATGGGTGTAACCTGACCTAATTTTGCTGTAGAAAAGCCTGGTATCCAGCAATCACAATAAATGGTGCTTGCAACAGTTAAAAGGGAGGCTGGATACTATCACGCTAAACAGTTGCAGTAACCAACTCAAATTCCAGTCTGAGTTTGTTAGAAGAGGACTGCTACCTTCCTCAATATGCTTCTCTTCATACTTCCTCAAGTATGCTTGCCTGCAAAATAGGAATGGGGTCTGAAGCCAATAAGTGTTTTCCATGACTCAGAGACATTAGAGTACCAGACATCATCCAGTTACTGTCTGTGGGATACAAATCACTTTGGGGATTAGAAGAATAGCTTTGTGCCTATTTTGACTCTTCTGTACAATACCTGTTTCAATAAAAACTTGTAATTAATTAGGCCTGGGCTTCCTAACCCATTTGTGTTCTGGTCAGTAGTGAGGAGCTGAAAGCTTGTTTCCATCTGCTCTTCCGTTTTTCAGTTTTACATGTAAGGAGCCTTCTTCCACTGAGACACATAAAGCATATGTACTCTCTGTATTTGTGTATGAAGCTACTCTAATTTCCAAGTTCATCTTTAATAAGTTCAGTTTCCACTGGGTAATAGCCATCCCTTTCTCAATCTTGAATTTAGTGTTATCTCAGTCCTGCCAGTAGTCTCCACATCTGTTCTCTACTTGCAGAAACTGGGTGGTATGTACCAGATTTGCCCTTAAAATCAACAACAATATACCAGGAAAATATGTCTTCTAGTCACATTCTACCACTCATTCAAAGAATTATGTACTTTTGAATAAACTTACTCTGTGCAATAATCAGAAGATATGATTCTCCATTTTAGTGAGTCCTGCCTTTTCTGAAGCTTGTGTGTGTGTGTGTGTGTGTGTGTGTGTGTGTGTAATTATTTGAGAACAATAGAACCTTTAGTGGGTTGAATAATAACTATTATGTAGCTCAATTAACCATGACCTTAAACTCTTGAGTCAAAACAGTATGTCTACAACCTATATTGCCTAGTGTAAAATTGCATGTTCTAAGTCTCTTGCAACTCAACCAGCATCCAAACAGACCAATGATTTCAGGGCATCCACTTAAAGAGCAGAATGACTAAAGCCTCTGTATCACCCATCATGGATCTTTCTTGAGCATCTACAATTCTTCACCCACCTATTTACTACCTGGTTAAAGGACAGCCATGTTGACCATCTTAGGCTTCCCATTTGCCTGCTAGGTCAGCACTGTGTTGCACAAAATAGAACGTTTACAGTATTCAGATATTTCAATGTCTTTAGACTCATCATTTCAACAAGAAGTTTGGCTACCTTGAAAATAATTAGGATTTTACCCATGTCTTAATTTAGACATAGATTTGAGAATATATAATTATTCTCTCATTGTTAAACTTAGTCCCTCACATATTATATTCTCTCCTTGAGGTAACCCCTTTTGCATGACTCTGCTGCTTGAACTGCCTTGGTAGGCTATGTGAATGGGTTCCATTTCTCTGTATCTTCTTTTCTCCTTGTACCTCACTATTTTCATCTACATGTTCTGACATCGTAGGTGCAGTAAAATTTTACAAAGGATCTTGGAAGGCTGTTCATTGATCTGCTATTTTTGTTGTTGTTGTTGCTCTGCTTTGTTATATTTTTTCCTGAATCACCTGGGAAGTCAGTATTTGAGTCATTCAAATATTAATATTTGAGCTCTCAATCTGAGAATGATAAGAAATGCTCTCAGTGGTTTTGGAAACACCTTTGGTTTGCACCTATTATATAAGCAAGAGATTTAAGGTCTTTCCTTCCTAATTTGCCTACTTCTGGTATGACACGTCCATTGTTAAACTCAGAAATTCTACTCTCAGGCATTGAATACTTCAAGTTTTAGCATTGCTTCATGTTGTCCATCATGATCCCTATGTATAGAGTACATCTAGCAAAGGAAAGGGGGTTGGAACACATCCCACAGACATGTGATGACAATCACCTTCTGTGTTCTATCATGATATCCAGTAACTCTGAGTTCCTAGCAAAAGAGAGGATCTGAGTCATAAAACAAAACAAAACAAAAATTAATGTGGTTAGTCAACCACAGTATCCATAGGGTCCTTGCCATGCAAGATACAAACCAGAATGATGCTACCTCACTAGCCCTGTAGCATCCCTCTGAAGCCATGGGTGGTTCACATGGGGTATCACTCCTGGCACCATTGGACTGGATAATGAATTCTAACTGAGCCATTTTGTTTTGACATTAAAATTTCTCATGTCTTTTATCCAATACACCTTCCTTCTCATTCCTTCATCCATGTTTGGTATCTTCATACTATAACAATTGCCACATCCTATTTGCAAAGTAGGACATTTACCTGGTCAAATCACGTCACATCATTTCAATTTAGCTGAAAATACTAACAAGGCAATATTTTGTTCAGTTCTTATGTGGGCTATAGCTTCCTGCTTCATCCAAATTAAGAACAAGATTTGGTAACTAGGCATACAATAAAGCTATACTTATATCAATTCTTAATTACTGTTTTAAATCCCTTGTGTATATCAAGTTTCAATTAATGCAGAAAATTTCATTTAAATTGAAGTTAGTTAATTATTACATCTTGTTTTGAGCAGGAAATTTTAAATAAAGTACTTCTGACTTTTCAATATCTGCTACTCCTATAAACACTTTGTTCACAGACTTATGTTGAGTTCAGTACTTTATGAAATTGATTAATTCATTTTAATAACTTCCCAAGGTTACTAAAACTTGAAAAAGACAATACAAACCTAATAAGCAGGCACTACAGAGATGGTTCATCAGTTAAAAGCAGTGAGTGCCCTTTCATAGGACCAGGGTTCATCTACGTAGCAGCTAACAACTGTTAACAACTCCTGTTGCAGCAGATCTGATGCCCACTTTTGGCATCTGCAGGTACTACACAAGCATGATGCACCTACCCACATAAAGCCGGGCAAAACACTGATACACATAAAATAAATGATAAATATGTAGCTTGTGTCATTTCAGGGCAGTGATAAAGCATCTGCAGCATCTGACTCAAAATGTCTTTAATTCTACCCAACCAATATTCTTGTCTTCCAGCCACCCAGAATGATGTGTGTTGTACATGTATGCACACATGTGTGCACCTGGAGTTTGTGGCTGAACATGCCACTCTAGGAAGCATCTGTGGATTCTATTTCCATCTCTCATCTCCATGAAGGGTGACTGGGATTACAGGAACATGACATAGTACTTGCGTTTTCTTGGGTTCTCAATATTTGAACTCAGTTATTCACCTTTGTGCAAGAAATGCTTTAACCACTAAGCTCACATTTTCTCTTTTAAAGGTGGCAAAATGGTGGCCTCCTCTGCTTGGAATACCTAATCCTGGACATTTTATTTGCTTCAATCAATTCTATCTTTGGTTTCCAGGACAACTGGGTAAGACAGTGATCTCCAGACTCATTCCCTGCAGTTTATTGTCCTTTTTACTTTCTGCTTATTCTTTGCCCGGTAGTGCACATACTGAACCACCAGGCAAGATAACATTCATTCATTAAGTATATTTTAATAGACTTCCGTCTGTCTTCTAGAATATTACATTAAATTGTAGGATATTTTTATTCATTTGTTTTCCTAATGAATCTGAAGGTCTGTATCATTGTATCTTTCACTAAACACTTCAGATTGATACACCATCTTTCATGTTTTAGGATACAATGTATTGTAATCCTATGAACTGAAGCTAACAGAACCCCAATTTTAACTCTATGTATTCATGAAGATCAGAATGAAAATATTCCTAATCACAGCAAAGATCTTAGACTATTTCATATGACTATTGTTTCTGGTCATCTTTGGACAGACCAAATGTGTTTATCTACTGTAAATCTTGATGGAGCTTCCTTTTACAAATTCTTAAGAAGGAATTTTGACCTCTGGAAGAAGTAACGCCTTACCTTTCTACTCATGACTTACTCCAGCTTGACTTACAAGTATTGGAATTATGAATGTCTGAAAGTCATACACATTGACAAGAAACATACTTTGAATATTGATCTTTGTCCAGGTTAGGGATGTGTGGTCTGATACTCACAATGAGGGCATCTTCAATGGGACAAATGCCCAACCAGCCATTTTATTATCTTATATTCCAGAGCTCACTTTGTGGACTTGTGTTTTATGCTTTCACATCTATTGTAGCTGCCAAATGCTCACTTGCAACTCCAATATCCGTGAAACCATCTCTTTTAAGTTGAATATGGTATTCAAAAAATTGGGTGAAATATTCAACAATTTAATATATAATTGGTTTGCTTTAAGAATGGTTTGCCATTTAAGAATAGAAATGCTCTGAACAGGTCTAAGGTAGGCTAGGCTAATGGAGTTGGATACATGTATCAATTATAGTATTGAATAACAATAGTATTGAATTACAATATTTTTATCTCTGGTAGCAAAAGGGATGCAAGCATATACTAAGTTGAGAAGTACCTGGAGGTATGTAAATCATGACTCTTCCTTGGCACATAACCTCATCTTTGCTACTTTATGTATTTTGATTATTCAAACAAGTCAAAAATTAGTCAAAATTCTTTCCAACCCAAGAAATCTATCAAATTGTAACTTTTTATGTACTTTTTAAGAATATCTGATACAATCTCAATCCATGGTATGTGAAGGTACATATCAAGAACTGTGTCAGAATTGGGAGGTTTTACTTTCTTGTCTGAAAAAAATGTTACATAATCCTATCAGAAAACTCATTTGAAGTTATTGAGTTATAATGTGACGGAAATTTTTCAAGGAGACATAGAATACTAATTTGTGTGAATGCACTAGTATTGTTGTTCAAAGAAACAGTGCTTACGTTAGCGATGAATTTTTGGAGGTTGACCTCATTTAATGCAATCCCCTCACCCTGCTTTCCACCCCAGTAGCTGAGTGTGCCCCATGGACACAGGGAATAATGTTGATGATAACAACATAATAAAATAAAATTACATCGTCTTCCAGGCATTATCCACAGTACGTGAACATTCTGTTCTTATTAGTGCTTTATATCTTGATAAAGGGTTTGTCTCGACGAGCCTGTAGCACTAACTGACTAGAATTGATTATATATATCACAGTTTAAATGGCTTTCATCTGACCCATTTTAAATTCATTGCTTTATAATTTCTTTATGATACATTGTAAGTAGGGGAGTGCAGAGGAGTCTCTTCTGTTATAATCTGATTTTTAAATAGCAAAGCATATTTTCCAAGTTAAGTTGCTTTTCTTTATCAGGGGAAATTATTTTTTATAAATATTGCATTGAGACAAATTAAATTTATTTTCTGAATTGTATAAGTAATTTATGTTCTTTTCACAGGAGTAATAATGACTAACGAAAGACATAATTGCCAAAAAAGACAACTAGTTAATGACATTTTTAAGAGCTCTGCCTTTTAAAATTGCCTTCTGAGAGCTCTCAGAGTGGCTGCTTTACTGCATCTGTTGAGTGCCTTCTCACGTCTAAAGTCAAGTGCAGGAATGCCTCTAATGTCGTTCTCAGTACAATATGTGCCCTTTGCTGCTTTGATGTTGTGCCCTTCAATTTCCTTGTGTGTCACAGAAGAAATCTCACAGTTATATGCATAGCTTGAAGTTTGCATAACGGGTCCCGACTAGTACGTCCACCTTCTATCTTTTTTGTAAGAATTGGTAGATTCATTAAACCATTTAGAAATAGAAAACTAGAAAACAAATCTCCATGACTCAAATTCACATTTTTATTTATTTTCACATCTTAGAATTAGTTTTTTGGTGTCGTCATGAAAGACAACATCTCATAGTAGGTTTTCTTGTTGTTGTTTTGTTTTGTTTTTTTGTTTCTTTGGATTTTTTTCTTCTTTTTATTCTTTTTTGAGATTGAATCCCTCTGTGAAGTCCTGTAGCTCTCTATGCAGACCAAGGTGGCCTTAGACTCACAGAGATCCTCCTGCATCTGTCTGCCTCTGCATCTCAAGTGCCAGCATTAAAGGAATACACCACTGTGCCAGGCTTTTTCATATAGTTTAAAGAATTAGAAATATACTTGACAATGACTTCCTTCTCAAAAATATATATTTATTTCAAGTTTAAACTATGGGTTGATATTTTGTGAGTGGCAAAGTAATGCTCTTTTTAACTTATGAATACAATAAATATTTCTTCTCCCGGTGGAATGTGTTAGAGTTGGTAGCTTCTTTTTATAATTTCAAAGACATGTAGAAATCACTGGATATATGGAGTGAGCATTAATAAGCACTACAAAACTTACATAATTTTATGCTACATTAAAGAACATTCTGCATCCAATCCAGACATTAAATTTTGGTGTGGCCTGACCAAACTTTATATCATTTTGTTTTTGTTTCTCTCATTTTCTTTTTCTTTGTGATGATGTGTTAATATTTGTGACAAAATAATGGACATAAATGAGAGCATGTGTATGAAATAAGCCAAGCACAGAAGGTTACAAGTTTTTTTCATGGTTCCGTGGACCCTCGAAGTTATGTAAATTCCAATTAAGATGTCTCATTGCATGAATTGTTAGATGTGATTTCTTACAAATTTCATGAACCCTTGCAGCCTCCCATTCATTGTTTACTTGAATTTCACAGCACTGGAAAATCTATAACTATTCAACTCCTTTTAACATTTAGAGCAGAGATTGGTGGTGATAAAGTTATTAAACTATATTCTCTCTCTCTCTCTCTCTCTCTCTCTCTCTCTCTCTCTCTCTCTC
>CABHPQ010160993.1:7958-21890 GCA_902168405.1 Peromyscus aztecus | reverse complement strand
TTTTTTTTTTTTTTTTGAGACAGGGTTTCTCTGTGTAGTTTTGGTACCTGTCCTGGATCTTGCTCTGTAGACCAGGCTGGCCTCGAACTCACAGAGATCCTCCTGAGTGCTGGGATTAAAGGGGTGTGCCACCACCGCCTGGCGAGAAGCTTTTAATTTTTAAGAACAATATGAAGATTAGAAAGAAAAACAAAAACTAAGACAAATTCTCTTGGGGCTGGAGAGATGGCCCAATGGCTAATGTATGCAGCACGTGTGTCCCATGCTCTGGAAAAGCACTAGGAATGTTAAATATGCAATGTTGTCTGCAGTTTTCTACTCAGAAGGCTGGGAGGAGAAGTGGTTAATAGCCTAGTGACCTCTGTGCTATCCGTGTGGAACATCAGATATGCTTCTAGACATTAATCTCTTTGAGTTTGTTGATCTCAGCCAGTCTATAGGGCGGGCCTCCTGGAGACTCTCATTATGAGCACTGTTTACCTTGAGCCGGCTTTCTCAGTTAATATATAGAACCTATCTCTATGGAAGACACCACTTGTATTTCACAAGAGTTTTGATGTAGTCGTGTCTTAAGCTCTGTTGCAAACACAAGATTGAGTTCATTATCACCAGAAAACCTTTTTTTTTTTTTTTTAACAAATGGTACTATACTTAAACATGTCAATAAACTATCCAGTGTTATACTCTTGAAGTTCAAACCAACACCAGCAACTGAATTGTGTTGAACCAGACTTCCTTCTTGCTTCTTGGGGATCGATACTTTGCTGGCCCTGGTGTTTGCAGAGACCCCACAGGTTAGGAGCATGGACTACTCTCACAGAGGAACAGAGTTTAGCTCTCAGCACCCATACCAGGTGGTTCACAACTGCCTGTAACTCCAACTCCTGTGGGTCTGATGCCTTCTTCTGACCTCTGCAGGAACCTGCACATACATGTGCACATGCACACACATACATAAACACACACACACACACACACACACACACACACACACACACACACACACACACATTAAATCTTAAAAGAAGAAATTACCGTGTAATCTATCTAGCAGCATGCATGCATATTTTTTCTTAAGTTATTTGTCTTCTTAGAAATGAAAATATTAGCACCACTCCCCTTGGCTGGGCTCCTTAGTAATCCCTACAGTGAGAGCAAGAGTCTGTTCCCAAGCTTTATTTAGGGAAAACTTATTAACTCTGAGAACACAGGAAGGTAGAAACCTCACCTATGCCCTCCAGCATGCTGTTTTCTCATCCTATTCCTAAAACCAACATGAGCACAATCTCTAAATCTCTAGTTCAAATGACTTCTTCCACCAACAGGTTTTCTGATGGTGTGACCTCCCAAAAGACCTGCCACCCCAAACCTATGTTTGTGGTGTGTGAAAGATCTCAGAGTTGAAGAGATGTAGCTCAGTGGCAGAGTGCTTGCCCACCCTGTATACGACCCTGAGTTCAATCTCCAGCACCGCTAGTGGGGCCCCACCCCCAATCACTTGGGGAAAGCACACTGAGGAAACTTTTATTCAGGACCAAGAAAACCAATAAAAGGTTCTACAGCAAGAGAGAAAGACTGGCCTCTGTTGTGGTATATTAGTTGAAGATGTGTTACATTCATTTATGCTGTGGAATATTTGTTTAATGATGCAAAGATGTGTTGTATTCTTTTGTGTTGTATTTGTTGAACTCTGTAAAGCTGTGTTACTGTGCCTGTCTAAAACACCTGATTGTCTAAAGAGCTGAACGGCCAATAGCTAGGCAGGAGAGAGAAGTAGGTGGGGCTGCCAGGCAGAGAGAATAAATAGGAGAAATCTAGGCTTGAAAAAAGACTTAGGAATGAGAAAAGGAGAAGGAGAGGAGGACACCAGGGGCCAATCACACAGCCAAACATCCAGCCACAGTAAGAAGGCAAGAATAAATGTTAAAAGCCCAGAGGCAAATCATAGTTAAAGCAAAATGGGATAATTTAAGATAGAAGAGCTGGCTAGAAACAAGCCAAGCTAAGGTTGGGCATTCATAAGTAAGAAAAAACAACTACAGGCCTTAGATCTGAATGCATTGTGAAGTGAGGATTTATAGCTAAGGAACAGAAGGAGCTCAGAGAATAAAAATTCCCCAAGTGGTATTATCAGGAGTAAATAGCTATAAAACAGCTATAAACTGGGATAGATTCTTGCTGAGGACAGAACAAGGTGGCCAGACCCAGAGCTAGCTGAGGATGAGGAACCCAGTTGACAGGGCCTTTAGATATCTAACTTAGAGGGTTCTGGTTAAACTAGTTAGAGTTTTTAATTAAAATTCAGTCTTACAAGGACATATACAGATGGGTGGGGGAGAAGGTTCAGGAGCCTGTAGCATGAATCTTAACAGGTCTTACTCATAAAAACAAATCTGGAGCCAGGTATTGGGGTGAATGCTGGAAGATTAGAGAAGCAGAACAAGCCACAGCTTCCTCACCTCGCCAATTCCTCAGGTGACCCTGTTTCCTCAGACTGGATGCCTCTCAGCTGAACTGTGCTGCTCAAAAGCCTAAAAGCTTAACCAGCTCTAGTTCCCAGTCCTCACACCTTAAATACCTTTCTGCTTTCCACCATTACTTCCTGGGATTAAAGCCTCACTTCTTGGGATTAAAGGTGTGAGTCACCATGCCTGGCTGTTTCCAGTGTGGCTTTAAACTCACAGAGATCTGGATGTATCTCTGCCTCCCAAGTGATAGGATTAAAGGCGTGTGCACTGCCATTTTCTGGCCTCTATATCTAGTGGCTGTTCTGTTCTCTGACCCCAGATAAGTTTATTAGGGTACACAATATTTTGGAGAACACAATACCACCACAGGAGCCTGAGTCAAGTTTTGTGAAGCATCACAACTTTGTCAACTGCCATAGATGGAATATTTATGTCCTTCAGTATTCATATGGCAAAGAGAAAATCTCCACTGTGACATTGGAAAATGTGGCCTCTAGTTGAATCATGAGGTGGAACCTTCATGAACACATTAGTGTCCTTAAGAGAATAATCTTAGGATCTCTCTACCATTCAAGATACAGCAAAGTAGCCATTGAATGAACCAGGAAGGGCCCTCACTAGAATGTAATCATGCTGCCACCCTGATCAATTGCAGGTTGATAGCTTCCAGAACTGTGAGGAAACACACTCATGTGGCTGAACACACAATGAAAAAGAATGAACCAGCCACACAGATCAGTATGCCAACAAAGATGAGTCTCACAACCATAATGGGCACAACAATTTGCAACCCAATGAGGATCTGGACATGGACACTTCAGTGCCCAGTCTGGATCTCCTCAGGCCGCACACCAGTCCAACCTCTCATGCTTTCCTGTTGCTAACCCCTGCTGCCACTGCTCAGGGGAAGGCCAGAGGTGAGGGGACTCCTGATGATGAGGCTGACCCTGTGGCAGCTTCTCTGCTTGCCCTGCATGACTCTAAGGCAGAGGCTCCACTTTGACCCTCAGAACTACTTGATGTGACGTAGCTGCCCGCTGTGGCACCTTCTTTGATATCTACCCTGTGTTCTCTTCCTGTCCCTTCCCACCTCAGTTCCCCACTTCCCTCCAAGACTACTGTGACTCAATAACCCAAATAAACCACTTGCAAAAGAGCCCCCTCTAAAGGCATGCTTCTACATGAACAAAACTCAGAGTGCATACCTCTATTGTGTCAGATTCGAAAACAAGCAGGCCGGCAGCATCCTGAAAAGGGGAGATGGGTAGCTCCAAGGTCAAGGCTACAGAGGCGAGAGCTAGACTGCTTGGGTTCATGTCTAAGAGCTGTGGGGACTGGAGCCAGTCACCTAACCTCTCTGGGCCTCCTTTCCTCCCCTGCTGATAGGGATTGTAATAATAGTATTTGCCTTACCCAGGCACCTGAGGATTGGAGTTAACACATGTGAAGGATTTAGATTACTTATGGACAAAAGGACTGCTCCCTGCTGCGGCCGTGAGACTACTATTACAGAGAATTCATCCACCTGCAATCAAACCATAGGGGAAACATTATCAGAATGCACTTCCGGAAGTGGGGGGGGCGGGCAGTCCAGGGAGGGACATATGAGGATCTCAAGGGCATTACTCAGGTTCTAGGTTTTTAAGCTTAGGTATGGATATACGTATGTTTTGTTGCCAGGCTTCATAATCAACATAAATTATATCTTTCTACACACCAAACATTTCATAGTTTTTTTTTAAGTCTGAAAAACATAAAACAAAAAACAAAAGCAGTCTCCATTGAGTCCTCTCAAATGTGTGAGCCTTTTGATATGTGTGTTCTCTGCTCTCTCTGTCTCAGCAGCAGTCAGCTTCCCAAGAGTTCCCCAACCCCAGGAGGCCCTGGCCTCTCTCTTCTGCTGGGGTAGATCCTTACAGAAAGCTTTCTTCAGGACACTAGTCTGGAAATTTCCTTGTAGCCAAAGTTCCTTGGAGCCTAAATCTCGTGACATTTCTGAGGTTGTTTGCAACCTTGGGCTGTTGGATTTAACAATCTCATTTCATAAAATTCTCATGGCACTTAAATCATTTGTATTCTTTCATTTCCAAGAGAAAGAGATGACTCATGGAAAATATATACTCACACTGCCATTCTGCCATGGCCACGGCTAGCTTGGTGCAGTTTCTCCCATTCCATCCCCTCTTACTTGGAGGGTTCCCTTCTTCACCTACTCCAACAACTACCTAAGGCTTTCAGCACCTTTTATTTCTTATTCAGGGCACTGAGGAGCCCACTGTTCTTTACGAGGGCAGGGATTTTTGATGACGAGATTAGGACTAGCTACTCTGGGCTAGGGGCCCATTCCTGATCCATTTGGCCATGCCTACCAAAGGCTTCAATAGCCCTTCTCTTGCTCCCCAATGGTGGGCCCTCAGGATCCTACGCTCTAGCTAGAACTGTGGTGCCCTCTCTTGGATACTTTATACATTACAAGAACCTTCCTTTTCTTTTAGGATTGTCTTAAGTGTGTGCTAATTTGGGATGATGAAATCAACGAGAAGCTGATGACCAGAATTTTAAGGATGGAGTAGAATATAATAAAATACAATAGAGCATGACATTGACCAACATTGAGTATTGTTCTCTGACGTTTTTGTTTTAGATGTGTTTATGTTCTACAGTGTACATGTTATTGATCAACTGATATGACATTGAAATTCATGCCCACCTGCACAGCTGTCCTGGTGGGAGCCAGCTGACCTATGACCTCTTATGGATGGGCAAGGTTGTGATGCAACATTTTTAGTTTTTTTTTTTTTTTTTTTAAATTTTTAAATATAGTCATGTCAAAAGTTTCAAAGACTGAGGGCCAGTGAAATGACTCAGTGGGTAATGGTGCATGCTGCCAGGCCTGAGTCCCTGGGACCTGGCTGGTGTGAGACCTGCCTGATGGAAGAAGAGGACTGATTTCTCTGACTTCTACATGGGCACCTTGTGTGTGCCCACATTCATATTTATACACAAACACACAATAATAAATACAAATGTAAAAATCTCAAATATTACTGCACCTCAAGATGGTTATTCACTATAGTTTGTCATTTACAGCATTTTAAATTAGCATGCACAGCACTGAGTTTTATTGTGGTGTTTTCTTTGAAATACGTGTATGAGTTTGTGTGTGTGTGTGTGTGTGTGTGTGCACATGTGTGGAAGTTAGAAAATAACTTTACCAGCTGAGCCATTTCCTCTGCCCCCATTAGGACATTTTCTAACAAAATGTGGTTTTGTTGCTTCTCCTTCCTCCCATTTCTCCCCCATTTTCCTCAGTTTCCCTCAAACCTGCCACCTACCACAGCCTTTCCTCTTTCATGTGGTTGTTGTGTCCTAATACCCTCCCCACCTCCCACCCCCCACCGTGGTCTCCTTTCATAGCCTACACCCACACTCACCCCCATATACATATAGACATATAAAAATCGTAAGCACTAATTTGTGTGGGGGAGAGAACATGTACTTTATTTTTAGACTGTTATGCTGCTTAATATATTTTACAGATCTGTCCGTTTTCATGCAAATTTTATCATTTTTTTTTCTTTACAGCTGAATAAAATTCAACTGTGTATGTATGGCACGTTTTCATTATCTGTTCATCTGCTGATAGACACCTGATCTGGTTCCATTTTCTTGCTATAATGTATTAAAAACATGAATACAAGCCTTGTGGGTATATGTCCAAGAGATATATCTGGGTCATATGGTAATCCTGATTTTAAATGTTTTTAGAACACTCCATACTGATTTCCATGGATGTACAAGGTTACACTTCTGTTAGCCATGAATAAGGGCTCCTCTTTACCCACAGCCTCACCAGAATTTATCTCTTTTCTCAATGATAGCATTTTGACTGGGGTGAGAGTCTCAAAATTAGTTTTATTTTTCACTTTTTCTGGTGGCTAAGTGTGTTAAACACCTTTAAAGTACTTAATTGACTATTGTGTTTCTTCTTTTGGGAGCTGTCTGTTCACCATTATAGTATTTAATGATTGCAGTTGTATAAATACTTGTACAAATATGCTGGGAGTCATACAACACAGTGGTTCCCTTGCTTTTCTCTTTTCCATTACTGCTAAGGAATATAATCCATGCCTGTGCGCTCTGTCATTTCTGTGCACTGATGACATATTTCTTCCCATCTGACACACACATTCACATCCACACACTTTTCAACATTGGCTGTTTAGACCAGAGGATTAGAGATGGCGTGGAGAGAATGGCTGGGAACAGAGGCTGTGCTAGACTGCTGGGTGAAATGCTGACTGCCCCACACACTGCGTTTATGACTGGTAGCTCTGCACTTCAGTATCTTGTCTGTAAGATCATGAAAAGAACAGTGCCTCTCTTGTAGGATTGCTTATGAAATTTAAATGAATTAATTTATATACACTATTAGACAAGTGCTTGGGATGTAGTAAATGCTCAATGAAATGTAAACTATTATTATTTAGGTTGTGTCCAGTTTTGATGAAAGGAACATCTTTGTAGTAAAATCTTTGGAAAACTGAATTTATTAAATCCACTTGTAGAAATGGATCACCTTTCACTCTCCTTACGGCTGTGATAAAATGCCTGACCAGAGCAATTCAGGAGGGTTGATTCTGGCTCACAGTTCAGAGGTAAGTCCCTCCTGGTAAGAAAAGGGTTGTGACAAAAGTTTCAGGTCACATTCATCCACACTCAGGAAGCAAAGGACAATGACAGCTCATTCTGAGCTTGCCCTCCTCTCTGTTCAGTCTAGACTCCAGCTCACAGAATACACCACCCACATTTACAGTGGGTCTCCCCCTCAGTTAACCTAATCTAGATGATCATTCACAGACATGCTCACAGGCTCGTCTCTTCAGAAAGCCTGGCTCCTGTCAAGTTGACAATCATTGTTAACCATCAGGATAGGTTAATAATGCACCTTACTATGATTTAAAAGAACTCTGTCAAATTACCGACTTGGCAGAATCTTCTACCATTGGTGTTTGAGTGACCAATGCTTCAAACTTTAGTTAACATTAGATGTTATGATATAAAACAAAAAGTTGCTGTGGTGGTTTTGAATAGAAATGGACCCCATATATGTGAATGCTTGGTCATTAGGGAGTGTCACTACTCACTACTTGACAGGGATTAGCAGGTGTGGCTTTGCTGGATGAAGTGTGTCACTTGGGGTGGGCTTTGGGGTTTCAAATGCTCCGGCCCAGTGACCTCTCTTCCTGATGCCTGTGGATCCTAATGTAGAACTCTTGGCTCCTTCTCCAGCACCATGTTTACCTGTGTGTAACCATGCTCCCACCATAAGGATAGTGGACTAAACCTCTGATCTGTAAGCCAGCCCCAATTAAATACTCTCCTTTATAAGAGTTGCCATGGTCATGGTGTCTCTTCACAGCAATAGAACACTGAGTAAGAGGCTGCCTATCCACTCTGGGCATAATGATGCTGTGTAATTTGTTTAGGTTTTGATTATTGGTGAAGTAGAACAGGTTTTCAAGGCCTTATTGGTATTTGTATTCCAACCTCCAGCAGATCACCTTGAGAAGTAAAAGTACTTTCATACGTGACTATTTCCCAGTTAGTCTTTGTGAATATTTAGTCTCCTACTCCACCAAACACAAGCCCTATATGGCTAGTGCCAATACACAGTTGAATAAGATTCAGAATCACCACATCTAAGCTCTGCAATGACTTCTGAAGCATCATTATCTGGCAGCCACAAGAGAGAAGCCTCAGAATGATCTACTCCCTCTGCTTCGAAATGGCCTTGCAGCATCCTTCCTTTATGCTTCCAAGAAATTGATAATTACATAAGAACATTTAAATGCATTTCTTTATTACTATTGCTTCCTCTCTGGTGCTTCTAAAATGTTCCTCTTCTCAAAGAAAAGAAACAGTTTCATATTTCAGACTCCATAGTTCAAAAGGGACTTGCTTTTTCCTACTCAGGGAGTATTCATAAGATACCAACTGTGTGCCAGGCATGGGGAAGGTGCGTGGGGGAGGGGAAATTTATATACATAAAGAATAAAACATCTTCTCTTGCTGCCATGAAGTTAGCAGTCAAAAGAGAGGAGCATAGTGAGGAGTGATGCTTCAGAGCAGGACCTGAATCCCAGAATCCAGGTAGAAGGGAGTATAATAAGATTCCCATCTTCTACACTTAAGTTGGTACCCTGCAGGGCTACAACTCCACTGTAAATGTAAACTAGAAATAGCCAGCTTCACCAGGGTCAGACAATGAAAACTGATTGTTCCAAACCTTGACGTTGGCTAAAGAAAAGGAAAAACAAAAACAGTAAGAATTTATAGTCTTAGCCTCAAAATGATGTCAGTGTTTGACAGGTACGAGTCTAGTTCCAGGGGTGCCCCCTCTGATATCCCCTGGTTCTTGTGTCTCCAGAACAAAGAACTGGACCAGGAACATATGTATAATTATAGAAATAGAGATTGCTTATTAATAAAAAGAATGGTATTCTCAAAAATAGGAATGGATTAGAGAATTAGGATGGTCCAAGGCTCAGAATCCCTAGACTCCCAGCCTCATAAGCTTTCATAAGTCATTTACATAGCACTTGCCTTTTCCCACATTTGTGTACCACATCTTTTCTTGGGCATGCTCTGCTCCTTCCACATAGCCCTGGAGGGTAGAGTTTACCAGTATTTCTGCCAGCTGACCTTTAAAATATTTGTAAATACGGATGTTTCATTTCCTATGCCCTACTTTTATACCACAAAGGTAGTCTGATACATGCAAAGCTCTCAGACCCAGAATTCAATGTTGCTCTGGTTGGCAATAGCCTCAGGCTTCTGGTAGACAGACATACATCCTCCTGGAAGGAATACATCTAAAATTCAGGCCTATATGAAGCCTCAAATATAAAGTTTCAAGAAATTTGAACTTCCTGTCAAAAATCCAAACACTTAATAATTAGCCATGGATGAGAAGTAACAGGAGAAAACAGGCACCATTTCCCTGCCCAGGGATATCCCCAAGCCAGTGCCTGCAGACAGAGAATCTAGCTACTCTGGCACTTGGTGGAGACCCGCACCCTAGTGAGATAGACTGAAGTTTTGGATTGTATCACCAGCCAGAATGGTGTGGGCAAAATATCACCTGAGACTGTGCAGGTCTTTGTAGAGATTCACGTGTAACTCAATGGAGCATCAGCCCTAGCAGCCAAGGGACTGCTTTCACCAACACTACCCCAACCTCTGGCAGCACAGTGTGAAGACTGAGGCCATTTTCTGGGGATAGGAAAGGGCAGCATGCACATGACTTTACCTTAGACTGCTGGAACTTAACACTGGGCAGCGCCCGGCATTGGTCCTACCTGTAGATGAAGTCTCTAGAAGAGCCCTCATGTCAAATGAAGATGTGAGGTTTCAGTGTATCAGTTTTCTATTTGAGATAGCACCACCTGTGGCCATTTATAGCAGCATAGGGCACAGATCCATCTCACCAGTACAAAGATCAGGCTGAACTGGTAGGCTATAATATTAGAGGGTGACACAGCACTGAGAGCCACTCTTGTGACATAGGAGCCTGGGCTGCTCCCTCTATTATGATGCTGCCAAGAGCTAGGCATTCTCCAGTAGTGCTTACAACAGGCTGGTGACTAAGAGTATTGCAGGTGAGCTTACCTAGCCCTAGGAAGAACCTTTTATTACCTCCTTGCAGGGAAGGGCTGCCTTTCTTAGGTGCTCTGCCAGCTCATGCTGAGTAATACACTCCTTGATTATCTGTGACAACTCTGAGTTTGGATCACCCTCTAGTGCTAACAGTGACAGCACACTGACAGACAGATCCCATACGGAGCTCTCTGAATATGAAAAGGCAAGCCCCTTTGGAACCAGGATTTAGGGTAACACCTACAGGTGAAATAGTGAACGACATGCAGATCAGAGCACAGACACTTAAGAACCAGGAAATGCAAAGCGTATTGTTTGTGTTAATGTAAATTCATATAGATATTATAGAAAATGAAGATGCTCCAAAAAGGGAAAAACAGGGGCTAGAGAGATGGATCAGCAGTTAAGAGCAATGGATGATCTTCTAGAGGACCCGGGTTTAATTCTCAACACCCACATGATGGTTAACATCCATCTGTAACTGTAGTTCCAGCGAATCTGATGCTCTCTTCTGCCCTCCAAGGGTACCAAGTATGCAAACAGCACACAGGCATAGACACACACACACAATATATCCATACATATGAAAATAATTTTAAAGGGGAAAATAGAACTACCATATGATCCAGCAATCACACCATTGGGTAATACAGCTAAAGGAGATCAATATGTTGAAGAGACATCGGCACTTCCATGTTTGCGGCACTATTCAGGAAATTGGGGTGCAGGGACATAAGTAGCCTTCAAATGATGAAAAGATAAAAAATTGGTACATCTGTATAAAAACTACTATTAAACCATAAAAATAAAATTCTGTCATTTAAGACATGGATATAATCAGAAGATATTACATTAAGAGAGGTAAGCCAGGCAGAGAAAGACAAATGCTTCTCTCAAGGACAATATAAAAAGTTGGCACTGTAGACGTGGGGAATAGAACCATGGTTACCAGAGCCTTTGGTGATGTACTACTCAATCATTGCTGTGACCAAAAGCAAGATAATATGTAACTTAGGAAGGAAGGATGGGTTGATTTGTTTGTTTTTGTTTGGCTCATAGTTTGAGGCCATTGTGGTGGGGAAGGCATGGCAGAGGGAGCAGAGGGCAGCTGGTCACATTATCTCCAGTCAAGATGCAGAGACCACTGAATGGTGGTGCTCATCTGCCTTCTTTTCTGTTTTTATTAAGTCTGAGTCCCAGGTCTGTAATGGAGCCACTCACATTTGGGATGAGTCATTGAGTCATCCTTCCTAGCTAAACAACTCTGGGGGCATATATATATATATATATATATATATATATATATATATATATATATCCAGTTCTGTGTCTTTTAGAGTATTCTAAATTCAATCAGTGTGGCAGTGGAGACGAACATCACAGGAGAACAGACAGAATCAGCACGAAGACAGATTACTGGGGACTGTGTTATAGTCAGACAGGAGCAAGACATTCTGGTGTCTTATTGCATAATAAGGTAATTACAGATAACAATAACATATAACACAATTCAAAAAGCCAGAAGAAAGGGTTTTGAAAGTTCTCATCATAAAGCATAAATATTTAAGGACATAGGTATATCTAGCCTGATGTAATATTAGTCCATGTGCACATCTACAAAAACATCAAGTAGCATCTCACAAATACATACAACTTTTATATGCTGTGTTTTAGCTAGGAATAAAATTAATTTAGAAACACTGTCAGACAAATATCAAATAAAGTCATAAAACTGAAAGAGGTTGAGAAATTTGCCTAAAGTAAGAATGTAATATATGTCAGAACCAACACATTCTGAAATTAAGTCTGTAAGATACTAACAACTTTTAGTTTCTTTTAAATGTCATTTTGTTTATTTGTTTGTTTGTTTTGTTTGCTTGTTTTTTGAGACAGGGTTTCTCTGTGTAGCTCTGGCTGTCCTGGAACTCACTCTGTAGACCAGGCTGGTCTTGAACTCACAGAGATCCACCTGCCTCTGCCTCCTGAGTACTAGGCTTAAAGGAATGCACCATCACCACATGGCCTTAAATGTCATTCTTAATACATTTTATATATATATATATTTATATATAATATATATATATGCCTTCCCAGCTTTGCCAATGCTATCATCTTTGCTTCATATTTTATAAGGCTATACAATAAATTTGATAACATTAAAGCATCATTCACAACTTTCCCATATACCTTTCCCAGCCTACCAAACCTCAGAGGTGTGTGATGACCCTGGCATGATTTAAAATTCTTCTGCCATTTGCTTCCCCTATGTATTCATAAAGTACATCTATTTTGCTTATTTTAACTAGTGTATAGCACTCTATTATTTGAAAATAATACTGTAATTCACTTATTTGCTTTTCTGCTCATGGAAGTTTAGGTCATCTTAAACATTGAACACATGTCAGGGTCTCTTTGCTATATACCAAGGACAGGAGGGAATGAACCTCTTAAACCTCACGGATATGTTCAAATGGCTTTCTAAAGCAGTCATTCATCAGAGTTAATTTAGCTCCATGTTCTTAACAATGTTTAGTACTTCTTTTTTCTTTTTTGGTATAGATAAGTCCAGTGTTCAGGCTTATCAGAAAGAATACTTGTGTACATTTCTGCCATTCACTGAAATGTCACATTTAGACATTTTCCTTTTGTCAAAATTACCGACTTGAAACTGTCTTGTTTTCAACTGTGTGGTAGCCATTGGACTTTCTCTTTAGTGACTTGTTTGTGCAAACCTTTGCCCGTTTTGTTCTTGATCTCTTCATCCCTTTCCTCATTGATCTGCAGTTCTCCTGTACTCTCTTCAGGACGCCAGCTCTTATGAGTAATAATTGCTGTGAATAGCGTCCCCACTCCTTGATAAGACTTTTCCACTCTGTTTCACTCCAGTGATTTTGGTTTCTTAGCTCTCATATAGAACAGACCATTCTACACTTGGGCTGAAAGGAAACAAAGGTGCTGTGGAAACACCACAGAAGTCCAAAACAACACTCGAAAATGAGCTCATGCTGCTTAACATTAGAAGAACCAAGGGAGGGGAAAATGAGAAGTAAACATCTCAGACAGCTGATTGATTGCATTATTTAGGTTCTGAGAGACGCTGCAATCAGGTGCTGGTTGTCACATCAAAAATGTCACCTCTTCTGTAATCAACATTTTAAAAAACAAAACTGTATAGTTGCCATGTAGAAATATTTTGCCCCACATTTAATATCTAGAAATGTGTACAAATGTTCTTTGTGATAAGCCTGAACAATGGAATTATCCTGACTATACAAAAAGAAAACCAGTGCAAAAAAAAAGTCTGTCACCTGAAATTACAAAACTGTGCATGTATGCAATCAGAATCCCCGTATTCACACAGTATCTGCCTTTCTTACATTCTCCTCTCATACAAAGGGCACCTTGATTCTGTCACTCGAGCAAAGCCTCTGTCCCCTTCTCCATGCCTATCTCTAGACAACACCCTGCTGAATCTCTCTGGAGGTGGCCTTTTCTTCATTAGAATTCCACTTTTGCTGAAGTCTGATGAAGTCTTTCATTGCTCTGTCACACCTCCCTTTCCTTCTGTCAGATCTGACAGCCCAGGTTATCTGCCTTTGTCTCAGGACAATGTGTGTCTTAGTTAGGGTTTCTATTGATGTGAAGAGACACCATGACCACCGCAACTCTTATAAAGGAAAACATTTAATTGGGGCTGGCTTACAGATCAGAGGTTTAGTCCATTATAGTCACAGTAGGAAGCATGGTGACACACAGGAAGACATGGTGCTGGAGAAGGAGCTGAGAGTTCAACATCCAGATCAGC